>PVHX01017382.1:15222-40366 GCA_004024805.1 Geosciurus inauris | reverse complement strand
TGCGCCATCACACTTAGCTTGCACCAGATACTTCTGAAAATGAAATTGAAATGAGTGGGCACGTGCAAAGAGGGTATTAAATAAGGAAATCAACTAAAAGTCTATTTGAGAACTAGACTTTCAGATCCTGCCAAGGAACATTATTACGAAACTTCAAATTACTGAGAAAAGACCCCGTAAACTCCCAGAAGAGAAGGGAAAATACATTCCATATTAAGTAGCAGAATAACTTTAGATCTAGCTGGGCGCAATGGTGCACGCCTGTAATCCCAGAGGCTCAGGAAGCTGAAACAGAAGGATTGCGAGTTCAAAGCCAGCCTCAGCAAAAAGCAAGGCGCTAAGCAACTCAGTGAGACTCTGTCTCTAAATAAAATACAAAAATAGGGCTGGGGGTGTGGCTCAGTGGTCGAGTGCCTCTGAGGTCAATCCTGTACCAAAATAAAAAAAAAAAGAATAAAAACATTTTCAGATATGGAAAGTCTCAAAATTTCTACTTCCTACACACCCTTTCTCAAGGTGCTACATCAAAAAGATAGAGGTCCTTCAGCCACAATGGTGCATGACTGTAATCCTGGTGGCTCGGGAAATTGACAGGAGGATCACAAGTTCAAAGCCAGCCTCAGCAAGTTGGCGAGGTTCTAAGCAACTCAGTGAGACCCTGTCTCTACATAAAATACAAAATAGGGGTGGGGATGTGGCTCAGTAGTTGAGTGTTCCTCAATTCAATCCCTGGTACCAAGAGAAAAAAAAGAGAGTGTCAAGTAAAAAAGAATGAGCACACAGGTGCAGTGGCGCACACCTGCAATCCCAGCAGCTCGGTGAAACTGAAACAGGAGAATTGCAAGTTCAAAGCCACTCTCGCTCAGCAACAGCGAGGTACTAAGCAACTCAGTGAGACCCTGTCTCTAAATAAAATACAAAATAGGGCTGGGGATGTGGCTCAGTGGTTGAGTACCCCTGAGTTCAATCCCTGGTACCAAAAAAAAAAAAAGATTAAAACATGACACAGGAAACAGAAACCCAGGATGGGACAGAAATAAGCAGAATCCCTAAATGGTGGTAGCAAGAAATGTCAGGATGGTGACCCTGAAACAAAGGGTTAGCACTCCAGCAGTTAGTTTATTCGAGACTCCAGAGGTGTTTTTTTTCCAGGAGGTAAACGGGTAGCGTTATAATGAATCAGCAAGGGTTGAGAGGATACTTGGACCTCTGGCAGAGTTTGCAGTTGCACTGACAACTAGTACTGGGAAAATTAGGCCAAGGTAAGGTGGAGGAGAGTGGGATAATTAATAACCAAGGAAACATGAAAAGCTGTGCAGAAAAGCAAAGGCCATCCCAGTACATCACGGAGCTCAGTTGCAAATGGTGTTTACATGGTCACCAGAAGGTAAACAGCAGATACTGATCTCACCAAAATTGTCATATCACTATATTGAGAGGATGGAGGGTAGCAAGGGTGCGTGTATGTGCTGGAGGGGTTGTGGGAAACAAAAGCCGACAGAAGCCTCATCATCTACTGTGGAAAGCAGATTTAACTGCAAACCGAAAAATTAAGAAGTTGCAATACAAGCATGTTGTTAAGAAACAAGGAGTTAAATGGGGGAAAAAAAAGTTCAAGGTGAGAGAGGTCATGGGAAGAGAGAGTAAAGTGGAGATTTCTTTCTTTGGAAAGTGAATTGTTTTCTTTAGGAAATTTGATTCTTCAACTTATGTGTAGGTATGACCTCAATATAAATAAAACCTAAAACCAATATGGTTTTTGCTGTTGTTTTCGTTTGTTTGTTTTTGTATTGGGAATTGAACCCAGGGGTGCTCTACCACTGAGCTATGTCCCCAACCCTTTTCATTTTCTATGTTGAGACAGGTTCTCTAAGTTGCTCAGGGCCTCACTAAATTACTGAGGCTGGCCTCAGACTTGCAATCCTCTTGCCTCAGCCTCCTGAGCTGCGGGCATTATAGGTATACACCACCATACCCAGTAAAATATTATATTTTTAAGAGAGAGAAAGAAAAAAGATAAGCCTGGGGCAGCCTGGAGGACAGTGTTTCCATCTGTCACCAGGGCTTAGGGTGGAGATGGTGGCAAAGATACAAAGGTGATCTGTGGGGAAGAGAGAGGAAGAACTGATAGGGAAAGGTGACTCATAGAATAGGGAGGTGAGTCAGTGGAAATATCAAGATACCACTGGTCTTGACTTCCTGTGTTTAAATAAACCTGATGAGCTGTCATCTTCCTGGTTTATGAAAGATGACCGGCAGTTACTGGGTGCTACAAGTCACAGAGCAGTGCCATTCAGCTTTACCTATATTTTCTGCTTTTTATTTTTTTTTAATATTTATTTTTTAGTTGTAGGTGGACACAATAGCTTTATTTTATTTTTATGTGGTGCTGAGGATCGAACCCAGTGCCTCCCGTGTGCTAGGCGAGCACGCTACCACTGCGTCATAACCCCAGCCCTCTGCTTCTTCTTTTTTTTAAATATTTTTTTAGTTGTAGATGAACACAATATTTTATTTATTTATTTATTTATTTATTTTAGTACTGAGGATTGAGCTCAGGGGCACTCGACCACTGAGCCACATCCCCAGCCCTATTTTGTGTTTTATGTAGAGACAAAACTCAGGGTCTCACAGAGTTGCTTAGCACCTCGCCGTTGCTGAAGCTGGCTTTGAACTCGCGATTCTCCTGCCTCAGCCTCCCAAAGTGCTGAGATTACAGGCTTGAGCCACCGCACCCGGCTATTTATTTATTTTTATGTAGTGCTGGGGATCGAACCCAGTGCCTCCTCACGCATGCGAGGCAAGCGCTCTACCACTGAGCCCCAGCCCAGCCCCATGCTTTCTGCTTTTATTCCTACCTGCTTCCTCCTATGAGGTAGCATGTTGGCCTATATCAGATCATGTTACTCCTGCGCAAAATCATCAGGGATCCCCACTTGATGGTGAGCTAAACTCAAATATCCATTAGCGGCCTGCAAGTCCCTCTTTGGTCTACTTCTGCTCCACAGGGCTCCTGGACCTCCCCCTGTGTGTTTCCCCTGCACCCCAGCACACGGGCTCAAGCTGTACTAACTCTTCCACTCCCTGAACATGCAGAGCTAGCCTCCCACTGGACCTTTGCACTTGCTGTTTGTGTGTCTATATAGCTGCCTCCTAAAAGCTTCAGTCCCATCACAAATGTCTCAAATGTCTCTTCCTCAGAGGAAGCCACCATGCCTGAGGTAGTCCTTCCACCTGCCCAAACTATTACTGTCTTTTTTTTTGTTTTTGCTACTGGGGATTGAACTCAGGGGCACCTGACCACTGAGCCACATCCCCAGCCCTATTTTGTGTTTTATGTAGAGACAGGGTCTCACTGAGTTGCTTAGCGCCTCGCGGTTGCTGAGGCTGGCTTTGAACTCGCGATTCTCCTGTCTCAGCCTCCCTAAGTGCTGGGATTACAGGCTTGAGCCACCGCACCCGGCTTGTATTTTTTATTTTGAAACAAGGTTTTGCTAAATTGCTTACGGCCTAAGTTGCTGAGGCTCCCTTGATCTTGCGATCCTCCTGCCTCCCGAGCTGCTATGATCACAGGCGTGGCCACCACACTCAGCAAGGTATTTGCCTTAAATACAAAAATGGAAAGGACCGAAGGACCCGCAGTGCAGAGGGCCTCTGGCCTTCTTCTCGCAGGAAGAGAAGCCTCCGGCCCGCAAGACAGGCATGGGCGCCTCAGTTCTAGAAGCAGCTGCAGGGAGCTGCCAACCTCCTACAGGAGTGAGCCCAAAGCTGACTTCCCAGGGAAGTCACAATCAGAAAAAGTAAACCCACTGCGGGTGGGCAGCATGCTGAACAGCTTCACCTCGGGGCTGCAGCGATCCCTGAGCTCTTTGCCTGTCCAGATCTTTGGTTCGAGGACTGTTTTGACCTGGGCAGTTCTTGCTTGGACACAAGTCACCTTTGTTTGCTCAAGTCCTCTCCCTGTGAATCACAAGGAGCCTGCTAAAGGCAGGGCGGCTCTTCTACCCTCTGGTGTTTTGGGAGGGAGGTCCCAGCTCTTCCCAAGTCCTGTTTTGTTTGACCCTTGATTTCACTCAGTCATTCAGTGGGGTTTGGGAAACAAACGTGGCCCAGCCAGTCAACAGATCTCCATGTATTCATCTCCAGTCCATGTATTCATGCCTATTGCCCTGAAGAGGGGTCTGCAGTGGCATTGTTCAGTTAAACCAACCCACAACAGGATGATGTTTATTCAACAAGTATGTGCCAGACATGGTGACACACACTTGTAATCCAGTGGCTGGGGAGGCTGAGGCAGGAGGATCATGAGTTCAAAGCCAGCCTCAGCAACTTAGAGAGACCCTCAACAACTTAGTGAGACCCTGTCTCTAAACAAAACACAAAAAAGGGCTGGGGATGTGGCTCAGTGGTTAAGTGCTCCTGCGTTCAATCCATGGTACCAAAAAAAAAAAAAAAAAGCCACATAGGGAATATATCATCATTTTTGAAAAACTTGAAACACTGGCACATAATAAGATAATCCCAAATATCACCAATACTCTAGTTATATAATGTTTGGCACTTATGATCTGTCTCTTCATGCCTCAGTTTCCTCTGAACAGGATGGTCGGGAAGCCTCTCTGGGGAGGTGACATTTGGGCTGAGGTCTGAAGGATGAGCTGGAGCCACCATGGGAAGAAGGCCTGGGCCAGAGGAGACATCACATGTACAAGGGCAGAATGAAGGCTGGTAATTCTCACGAGAAGCAGAGGAAGGGTGTCCAGGGAGAGGCGGTCAGGAGGTGGAGTTGAGTCAGCTCACAAAGGGCCTGAGTCTGGAGCCAGTGCATTGCCAGGTCACAGGTGTGGACTGGTGACTTCAGTATTTCCTGGTTTCCAGCTGCTGCCTGCCCACTGCTGTGTGACATTTCTGCATGCTTTAACTTGCACTGCCTGCTGGGGAGGGAGTTTGACGATCTTCCCCTCCATTTAGGGGCCAATCAGGTGTCTGCTTTGGGAAAATGCCCTTTACATCCTTGGCTGCGCCTGGATTTCTAGTCTTCAAAGCAAATGCTCCTGGAGGCCAGGATTTGTGGCCGGCACAGCGTGGGCACTTGGTGGAAATAGACCAGACGCGTCTGGGGAGGTACCCTGGTGCGTGCTGGTGGTATTCCCATTGGTGAGGAAGTGGGGACACCAGGATGCACACACTCTGCTATGAGGTGGCCAAAGCACACAACCCTGTGACCAGCAACACCGCTTCCTGGAGAAGCTCTAAGGGGTGCAAAGACGGGCGTGGCCACTTCGCCCAGCAGAGGCCAAAGGTGGAACAGACTGAAGGGGGTGGGGGCAGGGATGCGCAAATCAGGGCACACTGCCTGTTACGGGATGCGAACCAGTGTCTAAGATGAATGAGCCACATGGGAAAGGCGTACTGTCGAGGGAGCTTGCACAAATAGACGCTTAATACGCGGCCATTTATATAAACATTAAAGCACCAAAACGCTGCCAAGCGTGTAGATAGTAACGGCAGGCAGGACACAGACACCAACCATCAGAAGAGCAGCTGGCCGTGCAGGTCCCCCTGGCGGTCCACGGTCCCTCTTCCCCTAGGATAAGGATGTGGCTTCTCCATGCTGACTGGCCCCTCCACCTCACCACCCCTGTCTGGTCCATTCTTTACCTGTCAGCCACGAGACCTCGGCAAGCTATTGATCTTTCTGGGCTTCAGCTTTTTCATTGGCTAAGATGGGAATGATAGCAGCATAAGCTAACACGTGTGTGGTGTCCCCCACCCGTCAGGCACACTTGTTTTTGGAATCAGGGATCGGACCCAGGGGTACTTAATCACTAAGCCACATCCCCCAGCCCTTTCTTTGTTTTGTTTTGTTTTTTGTATTTTATTTAGAGACAAGTTCTTGCTAAGTTGCTCAGGGTCTCGCAGAGTTGCTGAGGCTGGCTTTCAACTTAAGATCCTCCTGCCTCCGCCACCCAAGCCACTGGGCTTACAGGCATGTGCCACTACGACCAGCTCAGGCACACGTATTAACCCTCATAATAACCCTCCGTGGTGGGCTCTATTATTACTCCCATTGTGTGTCTGAGGAAACTGAGCCACATAGTGGTTGAGAAATTTGCTCATGGTCTGTAGAGCTTTACTTACAGGATTGTTGCAAATGTACACTGTGTCATATACCTTAGCTTAGCAAAAGAGCTAGCTCAATAAATATTATCAGCTATTATCATGTTATTGTCCTGCTCATAAGCCTTCAGTGGCTCACCATTGCCCACAGGAGAAAGTTTGAATTCCTTAGTGTTCCCTTCTCACTTCCTCATTTTTCCTTGTTCTCTGTTCTCCAGCTAACTATCTTTCTCTCAGTTGCTCCCATACCTTTCCTCACCGTCTTCCCTACCACTGGGCCTTTGCACATGATACTTCTGCTTGCCTTAAGTACCGTTCCCACCTGCTCTTCTTTGCCTGGTTATCATGTAAGCATCTCCACAAGTTATGCACAATGACACCTCTATCAGGAGGTCCTGTTGGAAGGGGCTGAATCTTCCTGGAATATATTTTTGCTATTTGCTGTACTTTCTCTGAAGTAATGGCTCACTCTCCTGGAAGTACTTCTTTGTGTTGTCTCCACCCCCCCAACTGTGGGTTCTTGGAAAGTGGGGGACTTTTCTGACTATTTTTGCAGGCCTACAGCCTGCAGTACCAACTGGCTCATTCAACACTTATACCAACTCCCTTTACTGTGCCTGCCTTATAAAGCCTAGGAGGGGAAACCACAATTCCCAGACTTCCCCATGGCAGGAACCCCTCTTGCCACTGGGTTCCCCCATGCTAAGCCTGGGAAGCGAGAGCTAGCAGAGGTAGCAAGTTCAGTGGCAGAGGTGTTGGGTCCTTCACAGCAGGGGAGCTCCAGTGGCCAGTCCCTAGATTCCCAGCCCCAAGCAGAGGTGGCCGCAGCAGCTGTGACATTTCAGCCAGAACAGGTCAGGGGTGAAGGTCGGGGCTTCTGCTGCTCCTGGCTGCTGTCTGTCTGTTCCGGGGCCTTTAGTTGATTCTGTTGTGGGCAATTCAGAACACCGCACCCCGTGCTCAGTGAATACTAGAGGATGGGAGGGGGAGGGAGGGAGGAAGGAAGGGATTGTAGCCTCTCAGGCACCTCTGTTCCTGCTACTTTCATCCACAGAAAGGAACATCTCAGTCTGAGTCACCGTCACAGGCCCTGAGTGGACAGGGTTCCTTCAAAGGTCAGGGACAGGAAGATGACATGGAACATTCTTATCACTGGCAGGACTGACCCTGAGCCTTGCAGATAAAAGAGTAGAGGAAGGGATGAGGCCATCTCTGGGGAAGTGGGGGAGGCCAAGAGGTTGGTGTGAGGGGAAATCACCCCACAGGGCACAAGCACTGCTTTTTAGCTGAAAAACAGGTTGGAGAAATATAGTTACGGGGCAAATACTTCAAAAGACCTCTGAACTGTGTGCAGGCAGAGCAGCCAGGGCATTCATATGCAAGTGGCTTATTTGGGAGAGGAACTGTCCCTGGCAGAAGCTTGACTGGGGAGTGGGGGAATGAGGCAGGGAGAGAAGCCACTGTGGAGTCCTTTATCACCCTGGCAACTGGGCTCAGCCCCCTGGGGAGCTATGGGACTTGCCTCAGGATTGTCCCCTCAGGTGCTGGAGAGGAGGGTATTGTTCCACTCACTCCTGTCAATCATTGGTTAAGGCTGCTCCCAGGGGAGGGTGAACCCCTAGAGTTCTTCCCCTGTATGTGCTGTGAGGGCGAAGCCCCTCTGGCAGAGAGGGAGGGTGCTGGGAGCTGAAAGCCATCAGGTCCTTGTGCAAGAAAATGATGAGTGCCGAAGGGGCCTGGGCAGAGAACAACATTACCTCCTGCAGTGACTTAGGCCAAAAGGGAACCAAATTGACTTCAGAGAAGAGCATGTTTTGAGAGTGTGTGGCTGCCTTCAGGTACAGCTGGATCAGGGGCTTGGAAGTGTCAGGAGCTCAGCTCGGTCTTTCCAACAGTGGGCACTTCCTCTCACTGCCCTACCAGAGCAGAAGGGAAAAACAAACAAACAACATTTTCCCAGTAACTGTAGCAAAAACCCCAGGGCTGATTCACGTGGGCAGAGGGATGTGAAGGGATGACAGGCCAGCGTGGAGCATGGGGGCTTTCCTGGAGCCAAGGATGACGTTAGTCCGTGGGCCTCACATGAACAGCAAAGAAGGGGCTCCCGGGGAAATCTGGGTGCCATTATGGGGACATGGGAGAAGGCCAAGAGGACAGACGCACTACAACCCCGCCATGAAGAGATGGGGAACCCACACCCTGTAGGAGCCGGGGCTTCCTCAACTCATCCAGTTAGACAGTGACTGCCCAGCTTCGCCCCAAGTCTTTTCTCCAGGAGCCGGTGGTCTCTGCTCAGGCAGGGTCTGCTTATCAGCACACACCCTTTAGCGTCCTTCTCAGCCTAGCTTCCCTCAATTCATGCCCTAAGTGACTCTTACCACATATCTTCCTGATTTTGTTAAATAAATCTTTAAATCCCACTTCCTAGATAGAGAAACTGAGAATTTACAAAACATGATATAAGCCAGATGCAGTGGTGCATGCCTGTAATCCCAGCATCTTGGAAGGCTGAGGCAGAAGGATCACAAATTCAAGGCCAGCCTCAGCAATTTAGTGAGGCCCTAAGCAACTTAGTGAGACTCTAAATAATATTTTGTCTCAAAATAAAAAGTAAAGAGAGAAGGGCTGGGAATGCAGCTCAGTGTTTAATCCTCGGTACCAAGGGAGAAAAAAAAGAAAAGAAAAGCAATCACTGGTGTGGAAATCGCGATGATGGTCATCGCTGAGGACCAAGTAAAGGCAGAAGGAAGCGCCTGGGATGTGGGGTGGGGAGTTTCACTCCTTGACCTGGGGCTGGTCATCCTAATGCATTGCTCTTGTGGACATTTCTCCAGCTATCAGCTATGTGTGTGCTTTTCTGAATGTATGTTACACTTCAATAATCCAGTTTCCTCCCCAAAGTATCTGTGGTCTGTCGGAGGCCAGCAGTGGCCAGAGGCCGAGGCTCAGGTGAGGCCTCCTTCCTTTCCAGCCACCCCAGTTCCTGTTTCAGATCCAAGCACAGGCGTCAGCTTCCCCTTGGGTGCCCCACTGGACGCCCACACTGGAGCCTCTGGCCACAGCGCTCTCACTGCCCCTGGACTGTGGCCTGACCACCACATCCGGGTTCAGTCTGATGCCAGCCACCTGACTACTCATGCTGTCAGCCCCAGGACTGTAGGAGAGACAGCTCCAGGCAGGGACATTTCAGTAAGTGACCTTGAGCAGTAACCTCAAATCAGCCTCAGCTGGAACTCACATGGATTGGTGCTCCTTTCTTTTACTCATTAATTCAAACAGCACTCTTGGACTTTCGGGCACCTGATATGTACACAGCTCCGCTTCTGGTTGGCACAAGATGATTCTATTCTTTTTGTGTGTGTGTTGGTGAGTGA
Source organism: Geosciurus inauris (assembly GCA_004024805.1). Lineage (NCBI taxonomy): Eukaryota > Metazoa > Chordata > Mammalia > Rodentia > Sciuridae > Geosciurus > Geosciurus inauris. The sequence continues at coordinate 30,872 of PVHX01017382.1, read as the reverse complement.
ACCCAGGGGAGCTTTACTCCTGAGCTCCATTTCCAGACTTTTCTATTTATTGAGACAGGGTCTCTATACGTTGCCGAAGTTCCCACTAACTTGCTGAGACTACTCTTGAACTTGTGATCCTCCTGCCTGGGCCTCCCAAGTCGCTGGGATCACAGGCCTGTGCCACCACGCCCAGCTCATTCTTCATTCATACGTTCAATAAATAGTTATTTATGGTGTGGGGATGCTAGGCAAGTGCTCTCTCATTGAACTACAGTCCTAGCTGCAATAAGCATTTATTGAGCACCACTAGGCATGGTGCTGGGTGCTAAGTGTGCATCTGTGTAGTAAATGGACATAGCCCCTGCCCTCCTCTTTGGTGGGTCAGATGGTCCCTGTAGTATTCAGGGAAACATTAAGCAGAGACAGGGATACAGAGTACAAGACATATTAAGAGGGGCTGCAGATTTTAATAGAGTGCTCGGTCAATGTCTCCCGATGAGGTGATGTTAAAGTAAAGACTCATAGAAGATGAGTGGGCCACTTGACTGTGTGAGGAAAGACTGAGAAGGAGCAGCTGTCATTCAAGTGAAATGAGCCAACAGGGCACAGTGGTGCACGCCTGTAATCCCAGCACTTTGGGAGGCTGAGACAGGAGAATCGCGAGTTCAAAGCCAGCCTCAGCAATGGCGAGGTGCTAAGCAACTCAGTGAGACCCTGTCTCTACATAAAACACAAAATAGGGCTGGGGATGTGGCTCAGTGGTCAAGTGCTACTCTTTTTTTTTTTTTTTTAAATATTTTTTTAGTTGTTGATGGACACAATGTCTTTATTTTATTGCTTTGTATGTGGTGCTGAGGATCGAACCCAGGGCCTCACGCATGCGAGGCAAGCGCTCTACCGCTGAGCTACAGCCCCAGCCCCAAGTGCTACTCTTTAAAGAAGCTCGCACCAGGCCTGGAGTACAGTGAGGCCCTGAGTTTGATCCCTGGCACTGCCAAAAAGAAAGATCATGCCAAGGTAGAATGTTCTCCAAGATAAACTGTTACCAAGCAAGCCAATGACTGCAAGGTGCAGAAATATTTATATTTATGTGGGTTAAAACATATGTAATATTTTATAACCATTGTTGTAAAGATTGTTTCAGGCAAAAATTGCCACTGGATGCTAAAACTAAGGGGGGAAATTTGATGAGAACAAAGTATCTAAATGGCCATCATGGCCCTGCCACCCACACCCCAAGGATTACTTTTCAGTTTTGGGGAGATCACACCTTCACCAGCACATCAGAGCCACATCACCAGTGAGGGGCAGCTGGCCCTGACTGGAACACAGGTGGCACAGGGCAGCAGGTGCCACAGAACCGCGCTCCTCAGGATAGGGTGGCACACGCGAAGGTGGGCCTAGAGGAGGAGGTGTTTGCGTGATGGCAGAACCACAATGGTGAGACTCTCGGAACATGTCCCCATCGTGGCACACACGTGACTGTCTTGCATCAAGGTGGATCTCCTGGACTTGGTAACAGTGCTGTGGCTGCAGAACCCAACATCCTGACCTCAGAAAACACACGCTGATCTATTAAGAGTAAATGGGACGTGGGGCGTCCAGCCGATTTTAAATGGTTTGAGAAAAAATGTTATTAATAGTCAGTGTATTGACAGGAAGGAAGGAAAAGAAACAAGCCTGTGAAATATTGAAAATTGGGGGTTCAGGGAAAAGGGTGCTCTGGAATTCTCTGAATTATTCTTGTAACATTTCTATAAATTCAAAATGATTTTGAAACCTATACTCATGGTTGCATCTAGGAAGGGAAGTAAGTAGATCAAGGAACCAAGGAAAGAGGAAGTCTCTCTCTCTCTCTCTCTCCACCCCTCCTCCCTCTTTCTTGCTGTACTGGGGATGGAACCCAGGGTTTGGCACATGGTAGGCAAGTGCTCTACCACCAAGCTACCCTCCTGTCCTTTTTAGTTTAATTTTATTTTGAGACAGGATCTTGTTAAGTTGTCTAGGTTGGCCTCAAACTTGCAATCCTCCTACTTCAACCCCCCAAGTAGCTGGGATTACAGGTATGAGCCACCATGCCTGGCAAGTATATATATTTTTATATTATTATAATGTATTATTATTATTATTTTGTTACTGGGGATTGAATCCAGGAGTATTCTACCACTGAGTTTCAGACCTAGCCCTTCTTATTTTTAATTTTGAGACAGGGTCTAAGTTGCTGAGACTGGCCTCCAACTTGGAATCCTCCTGCCTCAGCCTCTTAAGCCTTTGGGATTGTAAGCATTTGCCCCCACACCCAGAGGGAGACTCGTTTTTCACCCTTTTGTGCTGTTTGAAAGCAGGACCTCATCAAATTAATAAGTAGAAAATGGAAAATAAGTTTATTAGACACAAATTCTAGGCACTTTGCTAAGCTAGTGATTAGTTTGACATGATTCTTACTTGATCCTCTCAATTCTGTCCATTGCACTGAGGAAGAAACTGAAGCTCAGAGAAGGGAGGTGAGTCATCTAACGCAGAACTCAGAGCAGGGAGTTAACCAGGTCAGTTTCACTTCAGAGTCCTCAATACTCAATTAGGCAGGAGAGGAATTTTTGTAAAACTCTCCATGGCTTAAAGAAAACAAAAATAACAAAACAAAACAAAACAAAAAACTAAGTATCTGCTTCTCCAGCTTTGTGGGTGTGGGTTGTCTGTGGTAGGAAATAATCTGGAGTGTAGCTTATAATCAGGCACGTAACAGACACTTCTTAGAAATCTTCATTACCAGGTGTAGTGGTGCACATCTGTGATCTTAGTGACTTTGGAGGCTGAGGGAAGAAGATCACAAGTTCAAGGATAGCCTGGTCAAGTTAGCAAGAGCCTGTCTCAAAATAAAAAGGTCTACGGATCTAGTTCAGTGGTAGAGCACCCCTGGGTTCCATCCTCCATAACACACACACAAACACATGCACACGTAGGATCTTTATTGGTCCAGAGGCAGCTGTACCATGATTTCCCAGTGCTGGGTGGTACTGGGAGCTCCTGAGTGCTCTGGAGTGAGGGAGGGGCAGCCCTTGTGCAGGTATTTCTGATAAACTGCCTAAAGAGGTCTCAGAAGATGGGGCTGGGGCTATAGCTCAGTGGTAGAGCACTTGCCTACCATGTGTGAGTCCCTGGGTTTGATCCTCAGCACCACATATAAATAACAAATGAATAAAATAAAGATCCATCAACAACTAAAAAAATATTTAAAAAAAAAAAGAGGTCTCAGAAGAATCCTGATTCTTCAAGTGTCCAATTATTTTAGATGAATGATTTGCATATTTATTGTTTTCTTTTTTCTTTTGTTGGTACTGCGGATTTAACTCAGGGGTGCTCAACCACTGAGCCACATCCCCAGCCCTATTTTGTGTTTTATGTAGAGACAGGGTCTCATTGAGTTGCTTAGCGCCCCGCCGTTGCTGAGGCTGGCTTTGAACTCACAATCCTCCTGTCTCAGCCTCCCATAGTGCTGGGATGACAGGCTTGCGCCACAGCGCCCCCAGCTCCTGTTTTCATATTTACCGCTTTTCTCTTGCTTCCATACTGATCGTCTTGTGTTCTGTTTCTGAAGTTGCCTGCACTTTGAACCCATAAGCCCCATCTCCTCTGCAGGGCCAGGACTTCTTTCGGGTGCCCTGAGTTAAAGAGGGAGCTTGATGGGACCAAGCTGTGCCAATACAGTGGCTTGTGCCCCACTGTGGGCCCTGACCCCGTCACCCTGGGAATCCCAGAGCCACGCTCTCCCCTTTCCTCAGAGGCACCTCCAAAACTCCTACTTGGCCAGTGATTGATATCTTGATTCCTTGGTTTCCTGCTGACCCAAAGTGATGTGGGTAAGTGGCCCACGCCATCAGCGCTGGCTACCATTCTGTGCCCCTTCCTGAGGTCATACCATTGAAGCCCCAGAGAGCGACCTCCAGGTAGGTACCACCATCTTCCCATTTCACAGACGAAGCTGCTGAGGCAAGAGAGGTCAAGTACTCTGCCAAGTTCACATGGCAGTGTGTGGAAGAAGCAGAGGTGGGGGCGGCAGGGAGTCTACTGTCCCCCACCTGATGGGCAGCTGTGGCCCCTACCTGCCCGGAATCCCAATGCCTCCTCTGGGGAACCCTGACCTGGCCCTCCACCCTCCATGCGGCTTGCCTGGAGCTGACCACCAACCTGACTCCAGTGTCGATGAGATCACCGGTCTTGGCCTGCTGAAAGAGCAAACTGCCCTGGCCATGGTGACTAATTCAAAGGTGATCCCAGCTGTGTCATTGTGGAGGCTCCCCTGAGGTCTTGACTCAAAACAATAAGGAGAAAGGTGGTTCCCCAGGGTGGGAAGGGTTCCGTAGAATAGCGCTGCCAAGGCCAACCTCGTCACCTGCTTGAAAAGGAACGCAGCACACGGCAAATGGAGGGAGAAACAAAGTCCCAGTGATATATATATATATTTTTTTGGTACTGGGGATTGAACTCAGGGGCACTCAACCACTGAGCCACATCCCCAGCCCTATTTTGTGTTTTATTTAGAGACAGGGTCTCACTGAGTTGCTTAGCACCTCGCCATTGCTGAGGCTGGCTTTGAACTTGTGATTCTCCTGTCTCAGCCTCCCAAAGTGCTGGGATTATAGGTGTGCGCCACTGTGCCCGGCTCATATCATACAATTTATTTTTTTTTTATTTTTATTTTTTTAAATATTTTTTAGTTGTCAATCAATCTTTATTTATTTATATGTGGTGCTGAGAATTGAACCCAGTGCCTCACACATGCTAGGCAAGCGCTCTACCACTGAGCCACAGCTCCAGCCCCTCATATCATACAATTTAATGCATGCAACTTCATTCAGGAAAAAAACAAAGTATTTAAATCAAAGGTTTTTCATATAGTCAGACTTGTATAGCCATCTCCACAATCAACTTCAGAGTATTGTCATCAACCCCAGAAGAAAACCCACACGCGTTAGCAGCACTTCCCATTTACCCTCAATTGCCTCTACTTCCTGTCTCTGTAGATGTGCCTATTCTGGACATTTCATACAAATAAATCATATAATATATGCTGCTTTTTGTTTTCTTTTCAAAGTTAACCTGTTCCATGGCATTTATCAGAGCTCCATTCATTTTTCATTGCTGCATAAGACTTTATTGTATGGACATACCACATTTCATGGGTGCGTTTGTTCATTGTTGGACATTTGAGTCATTGCCACATCAGGCTGTAAGGAATACTGCTATGGAGGATGTACAGGCCTTCCTAGGAGTGGCTGGGCAAGATGCATGCCCTGTTTAACCTTCAGAAGCGCCACCGCCCCGTGGTCCAGCATGGCTGCCCCCTTCACATCCCACCAGCACCTATTTTTGCTGCACTTGGCAAGCTGCTCCAGTTGCTTCAAGTCTGTGGGAAGAGAGGTTTTCCTGTATCCTACATGGGGCAGTAAAGAACAAGAAGCCATCATGTCTGTGATGGTCAAGACAAGTCTTTTAAGTTCAGGACATCAGGTCCCCCATCTATGAAATGGGGACAGCAAAGGCATTTCCTTCCTGAGATTCTTCTAAGGATAACAAGAGACACGGCTGAGCCGGGCGTGGTGGTGCACGCCTGTAATCCCAGCATTTAGGGAGGCTGAGACAGGAGAATCATGAGTTCAAAGCCAGCCTCAGCAACAGCGAGGCGCTAAGCAACTCAGTGAGACCCTGTCTCTACATAAAACACAAAATAGGTCTGGGGATGTGGCTCAGTGGTCGAGTGCCTCTGAGTTCAATCCCAGGTACCAAAAAAAAAAGAGATATCGGCTGCCAGAGACAGGACACAGTCAAGAGACAGTAGTGGCCAGAGACCCAGTTTATTTATTTATTTTTTTGCAGTGCTGGGGATGGAGTCCAGGGCCTCATGGATGCCAGGCAAGTGGTCTACTACAGAGCGACATCCCCAGCCCTGTTTATTTTTAATTTTGAGACAGGGTCTTGCTAAGTGGCCCAGGCTAACCTTGAACATGTGACAGCTTCCCATGTATCTGGGATTGCAGGATGTGCCTACACAACAAGTCAGACTTAGTTATAACATGGTTCCTTTTTTCCAGTCAAGTGACGCTTGTCTGAATACCTATGGGGCATATACCCGGCGGTATGATACTTACTAAGGCTCCCTTGATTTTCAAGTTAGGATTCCTTCATCCTGTCGGGTGCGGTGGCACACGCCTGTAATCCCAGAGGCTCAGAAGACTGAGGCAGGAGGATTATAAGTCCAAAGCTAGCCTCAGCAACTCAGTGAGGCCCTAAGCAACTTAGCAGGACCCTGTCTCAAAATTAAAAAAAAAATAAGCCGGGCACGGTGGCACACACCTGTAATCTCATCACTTTGGGAGGCTGAGACAGAAGAATCACAAGTTCAAAGCCAGCCTCAGCAATGGCGAGGCGCTAAGCAACTCAGTGAGACCCTGTCTCTACAGAAAACACAAAATAGGGCTGGGGATGTGGCTCAGTGGTCGAGTGCCCCTGAGTTCAATCCCCAGTACCAAAAAAAAAAAAAAAAAAAAAAAAGAAGGAAGGAAGGGAGGGAGGGAGAGAGGGAGGGAGGGAGGGAATCACCCTCTGAGAGTCTGGAAGGTTTGTGGTCCAAGCTGTGGGACTCTGCTGACATTGAGACCATGGTGTGGATCACCAGTGACAAGACCTGCTGGTGGATGACACATGGACTGAGGAACAACCACTATGCCAAACTTGGAGCAGGACAGAGTGAAACCCCCATGACTGAGTCCTGGTGCCCAGAGAGGGACAGGGTGGGCGCAGGGAGGGCAGAATAGGCGGGCTCACATGGCAGCCCCCTGACCTGGCTTCGGCCTCTCTGACCCTGTCTCTTCCTCTCTCTCCTCCTATGGTCTTGGTCTAAATCACTTGCCTTTTCCAGAACAAGGCTTGCTCCCTAGATATTTGCCCTTTCTGGTCATTTCCTTTCTGTCAGCTGGCAAAGTCCTCTTCACTCTTGGTTTTCACTGAAAGGGCAGCTTCTCCAGGAAGGGTCTGCAGTGGGATCTTCTGTCTTGCCTGTGTGACATTTATTTCTTCTGGATCAGAAAACAGCATCTCAGTTCTTCTTTGCAGAACCATTCCCTCCCCAGCTGTGCCGCAGGGGGCATGGGTCTGGCCCCTGCTCTGAGGGGAGCCTAGCCAAGCAGGGCATTACATTGCTCTGACTGTGGTAATTGTTTCTGGGATGGACAATCCCAGCTGGATCGTGAGCCTCATTCCTGGGCTGGAATTGCCAGGAAAGAGGAGCTGCCTTTGATTCAGGTTGTCAGGCACAAAATGAAGACAGCCATGGCAGGCACCGTGGCCCATAACTATAATTCCTGTGGCTTGGGAGGCTGAGGCAGAAGGATCCTAAATTCCAGGCCAGCCTCAGCAATTTAGTGAAACGCTATTTCAAAAAAGAGAGAGAGAACACAAGCTTGGGGGTGTAGTTCAGTGGTAGAGTACCCCTGGGTACTCAATCCCCAGTCCTGCCAAAAGAAAAAAAAAATTAAAGGCTGGTGGTATCACACTACTTAGAACAGTGTGTACCTCCAAACTTATGAATTGCTTATTTCCGGGATTTTCCATTTCATGTTCTTGCACTATGGTTGACCACAGGTAATTGCAATTGCGAAAACTAAAGCCACGGCCAGATAAGGAGGGGACACTGTAGTTAAAAGTGAGGGTTACCTTGCCCCTTCTAATAAATATTTGTTGAATGAATGAATAAATGTCACACCTATAAATAGTTGATGAAAGACTGAATCTAAACAAAGACTGAATCTAAACTGACTCTGCTCAAGGTGACCACTGCTCCCTCCCCCCGAGGCAGGCCAGCTGGTTTCCCTGAAAGTCTGGGCCCTGGGCCAAGGTTTTATTTCTTTCTGGGATGGGCCCCTTATCTGGGAGTCCTTTTCCCTAGGAACCTTGGAGCATGACTCATGGGATTTTTCATGGACAAGAGTCCCCTAGAGACTGGAGGTCACCTCTGCTCCTCAAATAGGTGTGTTCTGGGAAGACTTCTCAGGAGCTGAGGGCAGGGGAGAGGCCTCCTGTGTGGCCCAGGTGTCAGAGGGACTGTGCAGAACCTGCTGGCTTGGGGAAGGGTCTGGGGTCATCCTTCCAGGAACAAGCTGATGTGGGGCAGTTCCCTCCTCTAAAGTGAGCAAGGTCCCCCGCAGACACGGGGCTGCCAGCAGAACACCTGGCTGGCTCCTTTCTGTCCAGCTGGAGATGGCACAGGACAGCTAGGCATGTCACTGGAGGCAGGATCTCTGGCAGCCCTGGCAGATGTGTCTAGGACGCATCTGTGGAGGTCTTACTTACTCCGAGCAAATCACAACAATCCCTCGGGTCCCTGCCAGTGGGGGTTTAGGCACAGGACCAAGATCTCTCTTTTTCCCTTGATTTTGGATGGCTGGTTTCTGCTTGCTTCTTTTCTTCTTCCTCATTTCTTTTTCTTTTTTAAATTATATATACTTTTTCCCTTCACATTTTCTATGTGATTTTGGACAATTCAGAATCTGGGCCTCAGGGGCTGGGATTGTGGCTCAGCGGTAGAGCGCTTGCCTCGCATGCGTGAGGCCCTGGGTTCGATCCTAGCACCACACACACACACACACACACACACACACACACACACACTAAAGGGCCCAGCATACAGCAGAGTCAGAAACATGTCTTAGACATACACAGGGTGCCTGATCTTGGTTTGAGGACCCCTTTATCCTTTTCAGGGTCACCTGATGCATGACCAATGACCTTATTAACCCTTGCTAACTCAGCTAATTTCATTTGGCAAAGGAATAAATTATTACCTTCAGATTTTGTTAGATAAGCAAGATAATTTCAAATTGTTGTGTGTGTGTGAAGGGGAAAGTCCTGGGCTTGATCCCAGCACCGAGGACCAAGGAGAGAGAGTGAGACACAGAGGGAGGGGCCATACCACAAATCCACTCTGGAGCAGACACAGAGCTCCTGCCCTTTCCTAACGCCTCCCAGGCCACAGGTCTTGGCTGGGGCTGGGCCTCTGTAAGCCAGGGTCCCAGGGCTTACAGCTATTTTATTAGCTGGAGAATTTGAGAATCACTGGTTTCAGAAAGACATTCCCATCCTCTTACGCCTGGACAGCCATCATTCTTTACTAAGTCTCAGTTTCCTTATGTGGAAAATGGTGATAATATCCTCCACCTCAGAGGTTCAAAGCATAGGTTAAAAATGGGTCTCTGCTGAGGGTGACTATGCCACTCATGGGACATTTGTCAAAGTCTGAAAACATTTTTGGTTTTCACAGCTTGGGGACGTTGTTACTGGTGTCCAGTGAGTGGCAGTCAGGGACATTGCTAAGCTCCCTAAGGGAATGGGCACCTCCAGAAATCAAGCCCTGAAGATCGGCAGTGCCGAAGTGGAGAAACTGCATTGTGTGTGATAGTGTGTCCTTTGTGGTCTACAGGGTGCAGGCCACGGAGCATGTTCTGTTGACTCAGCACACACCTAAGCTGCCCACAGCGGGCAGCCTTGTTGAGGCTGGGAGAAGAGTCCAGCACCAAATGGAAAGAAGAGCAGAGAGAGCGCCACTGCTCTGCCACAGAGGGAAGAGGAGAGCATGGCAGGGTGGCAGAGTCTGTGTGGGTGACCTACAGGAAGTACCCACCTCCACACCGCACCTGGGAAGTGAGCTTGAGGTTTCTACAGAGATAGTGGGTGCAGCTCAGGGAGAGGGAGGTTGTCGCTATGCCTCGTGGAATAGAACAGAGAGTCAGTGTGGAGGCGCCCCGGGAGACTGAGACAGGAGGATCATGAGTTCAAAGCCAGCCTCAGCAACTTAGTGAGGCCCTAAGCAACTCAGCGAGACCTTGTCTCAAAAATATATATATAAAAAGGGCTAGGGATGTGGCTCAGTGGTTAAGTGCCCCTGGATTCAATTCCCAGTACCAAAAAAAAAAAAAAAAAAAAAAGATTAGTAAGAAATGTCCAAAAACTGGCCCCAAATGTCAATAGTGCAGGCTTTGTGAAAGCCAGGTTAAGTCAGAATGCTGCTGTTATTGGGGTCTAAAAATCACACCCAGTTGTGCCGGGTGTGATGGCGCAAGCCTATAATCCCAGCACTTAGGGAGGCTGAGACAGGAGAACTGCGAGTTCAAAGCCAGCCTCAGCAACGGTGAGGCTAAGCAACTCAGTGAGACCCTGTCTCTACATAAAACACAAAATAGGGCTGGGGATGTGGCTCAGTGGTCGAGTGCCCCTGAGTTCAATCCCCAGTACCAAAAAAAATCACCCCTAGTTGTCAAGGGAAAAGGTTCAAGGGGGAAGACAATCCAAATGTCGTGTGGCCAAGTCCAGCAGTTCCTAAGATCATCTGGGAGCCAGAAGGGGACTCTAGAGGTGCTTTACAGGGTTTTTTGTTCACGTTTTTGCAGCACTAGAGATGCGGCGCCACGGCCTCAGGCTTTCCAGAGAAACAATGCCCCTGAGCTGCATCCGGCCCTTTGCATAGTGTTTCTTGGGGTCCCACTGTGTGCCATGTGCATGGCCCTCTGTTGAACACGGCATCTTAAAGGAGCCCATCCTCTCAGCTGCAGATCAGGCTCGAAGGATTTGGAGGGGTGCGCTGGTTTGGATGCGGTGTACTCCCAGGGCTCGCACATTGAAGGCTTGGTGCCAGTGTGAAGGCTGTGGGACCTGTGAGAGGGGAGTCCTAGTAGAGGTGACTGAGTCACTGAGTAAGCAGCCCTTAAAAGCAACTAACAGTTCTCCTGGGACCTTGCTTAGTTCTTGCAAGGGGATGCTCTAAAAGAGCAAGCCTGGCCAATCAGGTGTAAACAAAAGTGACAAGCACAGCTTCCATGCTATTTCCTTAAAGCACAGACCATATCCCTGTTTCCTCTGCACACTGGAATGTGGATGGGATGGTAGGAGCTAGAGCAGCCTTCTTGCATCAAGGCTGGAAGTCATGTGTGAAAGACGGCAAAGCAACCAGGTGGAAGGAGCTGCCTTAGCCCTGGATCGCCCAACTCAGACCATTGGCAAGAGAGAAATAAACTCCTTTTTTTTTTTCTGTGAATATCTTTGGAGCATCAATTTTATTATAAGATTTGTGAGAAACAAATTTATTAAGAACCGTCTTTGTTCTCCCAGAAACATGGGATAAAGTACAGAGAAGAGCCGGTTAGGGGGAAGTGTCCCAGGTAAAATAGCCTCTGATGTCTCTTCCAGGTGGGGCGCTGGGGCCCCCTTTCTTCAGAGGCTTCTGGATGTGACTGGAATTCAGGCAGAGAGTCCACAGCAGGCTGCACAGCCCCCTCCAGCAGCTTTTCCATACAAGTGAGATCCTGTGTGATCAGTCTTTCTGACGAGACAGATATGCTGAGGATCATGAGTCTATCATCCCAAGGTACATAGGGTTATCTGAACATCACTGTTTTGGGGAGGGTTACTGAGGATTGAACTCAGGGGCACTCGACCACTGGGCCACATCCCCAGCCCTATTTTGTGTTTTATGTAGACACAGGGTCTCACTGAGTTGCTTATTGCCTCGCCGTTGCTGAGGCTGGCTTTGAACTTGCGGTTCTCCTGTCTCAGCCTCCCAAAGTGCTGGGATCACAGGCGTGCGCCACCGTGCCCGGCTAACATCACTGTTTTGTTTCCTCAACTGCATGATGGAAACAAAGATGCCCAGTTGCCAGCGTGTCCTCAATCAGGCCTACGTCTGGCTTTGCATTCGCTCCTGCTGCACCGTGGGGGTGACACAGGCAGCCCTTCTTCTTCTTTTTAATTTTTTTTAGTTGTAGATGGACACAATATCTTTATTTTATTTATTTGCATGTGGTGCTGAGAATCGAACCCAGTGCCTCACGCATGTGAGGCAAGCGGTCCACCACAGAGCCACAGCTCAGCCCCGGGCTGGCCTTCTTGCACCGCCATCCCTCTAAGCTCAGGGGTGTCCAACACCCTCGTCCTGCTCTTGCCTCTGCCTGGAACACACTTCCCAGTTCCTGCCAGGGCCGGATGCTCTTCCTCAGTTCTTGTAGATAGCCAAGTTGGATCCTGTTTTCATTCTGTCAATCCCTGTCCCTTCTTTTTCCCATTCTTTCTTCCTTCTTTCCTTCTTTCTTTCCTGCTAAGGTCCTTCTCTTACACCTTGATTCCAAAGTCTTCACTCCTCCAAAACACGGTGCCTGGGTCAGGCTCCTACATGTGTCAATTTATCCACCTCCTAGGTATCTATTAAGTTATGGTTGCAACAGACATAGATATCCAGACAGGCTGATTAAATATATTTGATATTTTAGTCTATTACCCCCTCAAGTACATTAGTAGGCTCCCTGTTCCCCCAAATATCTCTGGCCTATCTTTGAAACAGTCATCAGAGGATTTTTCTAAGACCTCTAGTCAGATGGGTGTTTCACTTATCTTTATTCTTTTTTCTTTTTTCTTTTTAAATAGTTTTAGTTGTACATGGACACAATACCTTTATTTTATTTATTTATTTTTATGTGGTGCTGAGGATCGAGCCCAGTGCCTCACACATGCTAGGCAAGCACTCTACCACTGAGCCACCACCCCAGACCTGTTTCGCTCATCTTGAATTTGACTTGAGTCTGACTCCATGTAAGATCTTTCTACTTCCTGCTTAAGGAAAGGACCAAGAGTCCACCGGATTCAGGCTGAACACACACACCCCATTCAAGAGTATTCAGGAAACACAACACATTGGCCACACAGTGAACTAGATAAAGCTGAAGGGAGCATTCAGGAACTGGAAGGGGGCTGGGATTATGGCGCAGTGGTAGCGTGCTCGCCTAGCATGCATAAGGCACTGGGTTCGATCCTCAGCACCACATAAAAATAAAATAAAGATATTCTGTCACCTACAACTAAAAAATAAACATTTTAAAAAAATTAAAAAAAAAAAAAAGGAACTGAAAGGTCATCCTGAGGAAATTGCTTGGAATGTACCACAGAGAAAAAAGAAGATGGAAAAGTAGAAGATAGGCTCTAAAAGTCAAGAATGCCCCAGAAACCAGTGAGAATCTAAGGTAGAGACAAGGAAGCATGCAGGAAAACCAAACACTCTCCAAGCTGGGACTAGTACTTCCTGCTCAAGCCAGCATGGGCCTCCTGAACTCTCTCTTGGCATTTGAGGAGCTGAGTCTCCAGAAACTGGTGGGGCAGAAGAGAGGAAAGAAGAAAATGGATGCTAATTGAATGTTACTACGTGTCACATACTGTCCCATGATCTGTCTCACTTATCAGTCCTTTAGCCTTGAGGCCAAAGTCATTGCTCTCAAGTGTCATGAAACAGAGATTCACTGTCTCATTGGTTTGTATGCCCTTTGTGGTCAGCATAAAGACTTGGGCACAGTAGATGCTAAATAAAGACTACTGAATGAGTGTGAACACCAAAGCTTGCAGAGTTCAGTGCCAGGTCTACAGTGACATAGAAAATAAAAATTAAGAGAACACATTTGAATTTAGAATCATTTCACTCCAGTGCCTGCACAGATTCCATCATGCTAAGCAAGGTCTGCATGCCTCCTATTATGGTCTAGATTGTAAATATCCCCCAGAAGCTTATGAGTTGAAGACTTGGACCCCACTGCAGCAGTATTCAGAGGTGGGGCCCTTTTTAGGAGATTGGAGCCAGATGGCTGTGCTCTCAGAGACAGATTACTGCCCCAGTGGATTCATAGCTGAATCAGCTACTGGGAGTTAGTGGAGACTTTAGGAGGTGGGGCCTACTGAGAGAAAATAGGTCTTTGCAGGCATACTTTTGAAGGGTACACTTTGTCCCTGACACCCCTCCCTCCCTTTCTGCTTTTTGGCAACCATGAAGTGAGCTGCTTTCTGCCCCCACCCACTCCCCACCATGATGTTATGTCTGGCCAGTGACTGAAATCAATAGAGTCAAGAGACCAATGGCTAAAACCTGTGAAATCATGAGTCAAATCTTTCTTCCTCTTATGTTGTTTTCCTCAGGTGTTTTGTCACAGTAACAGAAAGCTGATATCAAGAAATGGGGTTGAGCCGGGCGCGGTGGTGCAAGCCTGTAATCCCAGAACTTAGGGAGGCTGAGATAGGAGAATCGCGAGTTCAAAGCCAGCCTCAGCAATAGTGAGGTGCTAAGCAACTCAGTGAGACCCTGCCTCTACATAAAACACAAAATATGGCTGGGGATGTGGCTCAGTGGTCGAGTGCCCCTGAGTTCAATCTCTAGTACTAAAAAAAAAAAAAAGAAAGAAAGAAATGGGGTCGAAGCCGGGCACGGTGGCGCAAGCCTGTAATCCCAGCACTTAGGGAGACTGAGACAGGAGAATCGTGAGTTCAAAGCCAGCCTCAGCAACGGCGAGGTGCTAAGCAACTCAGTGATACCCTGTCTCTACATAAAACACAAAATAGGGCTGGGGATGTGGCTGAGTGGTCAAGTGCCCCTGAGTTAAATCCCCAGCACCACAAAAAACAAAACAAAACAAAACAAAACAAAGAAGCCAAGTACTTCGCACTGGGACTATGGGAAAGGTACCTTGACCTGGTCAGACCCCACCCATCCCAGGCAGACTAAACTCATTTGAAGCACTTTATTTTGAGAAGAGAGCCCCCAGACATGCTTTGGGCCCAGGGCTGCCTAGATAATCATTCCTCTAGGATTTCTTTCCCATGGTTCAGCCATCAAGGCATTCAAAGACCACTGCAGCCACATTCCAAGTGGGCCCTGCTCATGGCTGCCCCTGGCGTCTTCCAAATGGGTCCCTTTTTGTAGGCATACAGAAAGCTAGTGAATTCTTACCTTTTTAAAGTGATAAGTATTTTGGATCTTTAATATTAGAACCAAGCTGGGTGCAGTGGTGCATGCCTGTAATCCTCTTGATTCTAGAGGCTGAGGTAGGAGGATCGTAAGTTTGAGGCTAACCTTAGCAATTTTAGTGAGACCCTCAGCAACTTAGAGAAATGCTGTCTCAAAATAAAAAAAAAAAAAATAGGACTGGGGATGTTACTCAGTGGCAAATCACCCCTGGGTTCAATTCCTAGTAAACCTCAAAAGGTAGAACCAAGCCTGTGTCTTACCCAATATCTATCTAGTATGGTAATAAGGTGAAAATCATATTCAAATATTCCCTACAGAATATGAAACTGATTGAGTTTGTGTACACAATGTCTCAGTGTGGCCACACACTGCCAGTCTCCCCATGCTCACTGTCTGCATTGGAACCCCTCAAAGCTAGTTGAGCTTCACATGAACAATGGCTTATATTTGGACGATACCCAATCCAGATACAGGGTTCACTCCATGAGAGGCTCAGGTAAGGTAAAATCAACTGAGGAACTATCAGATTCATGTCTCTCATCTCATAGCCATCCTAACCAGGATGGCAGTGATGGAAACATTGCTATTATATAAACCATTGTAGGTCTCTCCCACTTTTTATTTTTTTTATTTTTTTTTATTTTTATTTTTTTGTGGTACTGGGGATTGAACTCAGGACTCGACCACTGAGCCAAATCCCCAGCCCTATTTTGTGTTTTATGTAGAGACAGGGTCTCACTGAGTTGCTTAGCGCCTCGCCATTGCTGAGGCTGGCTTTGAACTTGCGATTCTCCTGTCTCAGCCTCCCTAAGTGCTGGGATTACAGGCTTGAGCCACCGCG
>PVHX01017382.1:0-15122 GCA_004024805.1 Geosciurus inauris | reverse complement strand
TCCCACTTTTTATTATCCTCAGCATAAACTATCCACCTCATAGCCTAAAGTGCGTGCTTTAGCTCCTACCATCAGGTTTACATTCCTGGCAAAAGTTGCAAGGCTCACCACCATTTCTAAGGATACATCCTAAAAGTTACGCACATTATCTCCACTGACATCCTACTGGCTGGGTCATACCTAGTGTCACATGGTCATACCTAGTGTCCAGGGAGGTTGGGAAATGCCGTCTTTATTTACCGTGGCCATGTGCCCAGCTAAACTTGAAGTTTCTATTACTCATTAAAAAAAAAGAGGAAATGAATTGGGGGATGAGAGTGGCTGGCAGAACATGCCACAATCAGCTGTTGTTTATTTATCGAGCTCTTGCTGCCAGGCACTTGACATTTGTCCATTTAACTCTGTAACACCCATGGCACATGGGAGTTATTTTCTGTACCATCCAGATGAGAAAAGCAGAGCTGGGAAAGGGCCAGGGATGAGCCTAACGTTCTAGATGAGAAATGGCCAAACAGGATTCGGCCGGGTCTGTGCCACTGTGTGGCTGAAAGACTCAGAGGTCCAGGGGACAGTCATTGGGCTCCCTAGACCAACATGTTTGGTCTGCTCCACGTCAGTGCCTTCTGATGACAGCACCCAGTTTTCCTTTGCAGGTGCAGCAAGTGCTGTCAGCGCCCTGGTGGCCACCCGTCCTTCAGTTCCCTCGGGTGCAGCCTTTATCTTCTTTTCTGAGGACTTTCTTCCAGGCAACATCCCGGCAGCAGCTCTCAGATAACGACTAAAATTCTCCAGCAACCTCAGCCCTGAGGTGGGATCACTTGGCAGTCCCTGCTGCCAGTTCCCCCAGGGGCCATTCCTCCCATCATTTCTAGTGGTGACGCTGACACATCCTGTATCTGCCACCTTCCTGCCCCTGTCTCATTCTCTCCTCCCCTGATGGTGCTTTCTGGGATCCCCTTCCAAGTAATCCCACCTGCACCTGAAGTCTTTGTCTCAGGGCCTGATTCTGGGGATCCCAAACCAAGGGATGAGACAACCTGTCTCCGTCTCCGTGGTCAACCTTCCAGATGGGCCCATGATTCCAATCCAGCCCCCTCCAGCTACAGGGACAGGACAGGGATGGCCTTGTGATCCCAAACCAGGCCAGTGACAGCTCTTCCAGGATCTCCTGGAGCAATTGAGGAGGAGAAACCATTGCTGCTGGGCTCCTGAACCACTGGCCTTGGGCACAGGTCTCAGAGTGCAGCCATATCAGAGGACAGCTGGGCTGAGATGAAGAGAAGCCAGGTCCCACCCTCCTGGCTGCAGTGCATCAGTAAAGGTCAATGTCCTTTGCCAGGTTCAGCTGCTGTCCTGCTCTCTGTGGGCAGGGCAGCCCTGTGTTGGTTCCCCAGCAGCCTTCCCTGCCAGGCCCTGCAGCTATTGGGGTTTGCAATCTCTGAGGTTGGCTGGGAGGCGGTTGTTGTTTGAGTTTCCAGTTACTTTGGCAATCATGCAGCAGCGATAGCTATGGGAAGGTGCATAGCCTGATTGAGAACTCAACTACCTTCTATTTTCTCAACTCCAGGTCATTGGGAAAGAATGAAAAGCATTTCCATACCCTTTGCCAAGAAGACAGTGGGGTTTTGTGATGGAAAGCTCTGGGCTGCCTTTGTCTCCCAGCACAATCAACAGTCCATCCTTTCCCAAGGCCTGGACTAGAGTCTCAGAATCTAATGGGCAAGGCTGACTAAAATCAGGGATCTGGTTTCAAAGGCTCAAGCCTTAAGCCCCAGCCCAGATGACTTAGTCATACTCTTTGGGGACAGGACCTGAGAATTTGCCTTTCAAACAAAGCTTCTCAGCGTCTCTGAAAGTTGAAAAACTTAGAATTCTTTTACTCTTGAACAGCAGAAGACCCATCTGAAAGTGGCTTATACAGAAAAAAAAAAAAAAAAAGCAATTTGGTGGTTCAGGTATCTGAAGTGTCCTGGCTTTGGGCCTCGTTGTTTGTAGGAGGTCACCAGACATGGTATCTGCCATCCCTTGGTTTCCTGCTGCAGCCCCAGCTGCCAGCAAGATGGCAACCACAGCTGCAGGCCACATCCTGGCAGGAATAAGTCTGGTGGCAAACGGGGTCATTTGTTGGGAACTCTGCTGAAATGCCACCATTTCCTGTGATCAGATTGGATCAGGTCACGGCCCACTCTGTCCCACTCACTCAAGGAAGGTGGCGCCCTAATTGTCCTGAGCAAAGGGTGGGACAGCCCCACCTGAAGGGGAGGGACATTGCTGAGCACGGTGTCCTGTGTAGGATCTCTGGTCTAGGCCTAGATCTTACCCTCCTGTTTGGGGGCTCAGGGATCCTGGGCCTCCTTGTAGGTCCTAGTTGCTCTTTGGTCCAGATCACAAAAGACCCCACCAAAGCCACGGAACAGACCCTGGGAAGCACTTCATCCTGCTGTTCCTTGCCAACAGGACCTAATTTTGTTGAGACAAGGGGCAACACGCCAGAGCCAGGAAAGGATTCTGCTTGGTCTGAGCCAGCCTTGCCAATCCTCTGACCCTTGGCCTTAGACGTGGGGGAAGCACAGCACTCCATCTGGCCGTGGAGGGAGGCATCAGGGAAATCTGCTGAGGCCTGCTGGGAAGGATTTCCCTCCACATTAGCACAGAGAGGAGCTGGGGAATTCATCTGCAGCCTGGACGCGTTGAGCACTTTGGGAAAAATGTTAATGTTAATGTTTCTGCAGGAACAGATCCAGCGATTACTTGGACCTATGGCCCACCATCATCCCTGGCTGCTGACTGTATCCACCCAGCACCAACCCCCGAGGCCAGTGGGACTGGTACCATCTCGAGCTCTTCTGTTATTTAGAGTGGAGGTTTTTTGGTACCGGGGATTGAACTTAGGGGCACTCGACCACTGAGCCACATCCCCAGCCCTATTTTGTGTTTTATGTAGAGACAGGGTCTCACTGAGTTGCTTAGCGCCTCGCTGTTGCTGAGGCTGGCTTTGAACTCCCAATTTTCCTGTCTCAGCCTCCCAAAGTGCTAGGATGACAGGCGTGCGCCACCACGCCTGGCTGAGTGACAAGGGTTCACATTGGCCAAGTCATCGTGTCCATGTGCACCAAGCTGCAGAACTGGCACAGGGCCAGATTCAGGGTCCCTGCCCTGGAAGACCCACATCTCAAAGAAGCGAGGTTTTACCAAGTTTAATGCTGGTGAATTTGAAGACATGGTGGCTGAGAAGCAGCTCATCCCTAAAGGCTGCACAGCCAGACACATCCCCAGTCGTGGAGTCTGCACAAGTGGCGGGCCCTGCACTCATGAGGGCTCCTGCTGTTTGTCCCCTCCTTAATCATGTTCACCAATAAATTCTACATCCTGCCTGGCTCAAAAAATTTTTAAAAATTTTTAAAAATATATTTGGAGAGAGAGGGAGAGAGGAGAGGTGTTGACCCCAGCTCCTCTCTCACACACACAATCTTCTAGCCCTTGGACATTGGAGCTGCCGTGGTCACTGCCTGCAGCCCAAAGCCCGTTCACAGATCCACCTGCAGACAGTGAGGACAGAACGTCAAAAGCTGCCACTCTCAGCGGTCCTGGGGCTCCAGAGCTGGGCAGCCCCTCCACCCTGTGTCTGAATGTCATTGAGAAGCCTGCACTTGATAAGCATTAATAATGCATTCAGATCCTGCCACTTGGGCTGAGATCTGCAAACTTCCTTTGAAGTCTGTGAGCTGCCTGGCCCTCACAAGGCATTTACGACCTAGAGGGAAGTATGTGCTGGCCTGGGACATTTTCAATTTGTATTGTTGCATCGAACTGCACCTCTCCCCAAGAAGTGCAGCCCAGACAACTCTGCAGAAGCAGCAAAGTTTATTGAGGAAATAGGCACACAGGCCAATCAATTGGGGTCAGCTCTCCTTTCTTTCAGAGAGTGACCCCGAAGTGAGGGTTTTAGAGGTTATTATAGGGTGGGCTAGCTACATGACTCAGAACAACAGGATTTGGCCGATATTCAATCTATAGTTATTTACAGTTCAACCATGACAGTGCCTCCTATGTTCCCTTTTAGTTCCTGGAACTTTAGGTAACTGGCCAGGGGGTCTGGCAGCCTGTGGTTTTGCACCCCCATCCATGAGAAGCAAGCATAGCAAAGCATTAATCACAGAAGCACAAAGAGCAGGTTAGCTGATACATGCAGGCCTGAGCCAGAGTGACTCATTTTGAGTTTGGATTTTACAGTATTTGCTAAGAATGTCAAACTTGCCGGGTGCAGTGGCTCAAGCCTGTAATCCCAGCACTTAGGGAGGCTGAGACAGGAGGATTGCGAGTTCAAAGCCAGCCTCAGCAACAGTGAGGCGCTAAGCAACTCAGTGAGAGCCTGTCTCTACATAAAACACAAAATAGGGCTGGGGATGTGGCTCAGTGGTCGAGTGCCCCTGAGTTCAATCCTCTGTACCCACCCACCTACCCCCGCCAAAAAAAGAATTTCAAACTTGCAGAAAAGTTGCATAAATGAAAACAGGACAAAGATCACTGAGATGGGGCTGGGATTATGGTGCAGTGGTAGCGTGCTCGCCTAGCACGCATAAGGCACTGGGTTCGATCCTCAGCACCACATAAAAATAAAATAAAGATATTCTGTCACCTACAACTAAAAAAAAAGATCACTGAGATGACATTGACCTGCATTCACCTATTATAAATATTTCACTTCATGTTCTTTATCATCCCCCCCTCCACTAGTATGCATATACATAATTTCTGTATTTTTTTTTTTTTGCAATGCTGGGGATCAAACTGAGGGTCTCATGCATGCTGGGCAAGCACTCCACCACTGAGCCACACTTATAGCCCGTGAGTTAATAATATTAAACTCGGGTGACAGGTATATGTACGTTTATTTATGTATTTGTTTATTTTTATTTATTTATTTATTTATTTATCTATTTATTTATTTATTTATTTATTACCAGGGATTGAACTCAGGGGCACTCGACTACTGAGCCACATCTCCAGCCCTATTTTGTATTTTATTTTGAGACGGGTTCTCACTGAATTATTTAGCGCCTCACCATTGCTGAGGCTGGCTCAACTTAAATCCTCCTGCCTCAGCCTCCTGAGCTACTGGGATTATAGGCATGCGACACCGTGCCTGGGATAAATTTATCATTCTATCCCCCACCCTTTTTTTAAAACTGGGGATCGAGCCCAGAGTTACATAACCACTTAGCTATACCCATAGCCCCTTTATTTTTTTTTGGTACTGGAGATTGAACTCAGGGGCACTCGACCACTGAGCCACATCCTCAGCCCTATTTTGTGTTTTATGTAGAGACAGGGTCTCACTGAGTTGCTTAGCACCTCGCCATTGCTGAGGCTGGCTTTGAACTTGCGGTTCTCCTGTCTCAGCCTCCCTAAGTGCTGGGATTACAGGCGTGGTCCAGTCAAATAAACCTCCTCTTTGAGTCTCAACTTCCCCATCTGTGGCAACAGCAACAAGGAAGGGTGTGATTAAACGATGATTAAACTCCTTCCTGGGATTTTACTGTTGTTTTTTCTTTTTCATTCATTTATTCATTTGTTGTTTGATGTCTCCTCACACCTATTGGGGTTTTGTTTTTGCTTTTCAGGGCTGGGATGGGACCCAGGGCCTTGCACACGCTAGGCAAGTGCCCCACCTCGGAGCTGCTTTCCATCCCCCACTGCTACCTGTCCTATGACACCTACCCTCTAAGCTCTTTCCTTTCAAATTTTATTTTGAGACAAGTGACAAGTGTAGAATAGAAGTCACTAGCCACTGTCAACTGGGATTCATTCATTTAACATGCATTTGTTGTTCACCCATATTGGCCTGGATTATTAGTATTTTTTTTTCCTTTTTTGCAATGCTGGGCAGTGCCCAACTACTAAACTACACCCCCAGCTCTTTTTTTTTTTTTTTTTAAGACAAGGTCTCCCTAAATTGCCCAGGTTGTCCTCCAACTTGTGATCCTCCTGCCTCAGCCTCCTGTATGGCTGGGATTACAGGTGCTGCCACCAAGTGCAGCTTGCCAAGACTCTTTTTTTTTTTTTTTTAAAGATTTTTTTAGTTGTAGATGAACACAATGTCTTTATTTTATTGCTTTGTATGTGGTGCTGAGGATCGAACCCAGGGCCTCACACATGCGAGGCAAGTGCTCTACCGCTGAGCCACAATCCCAGCCCCAATACTCTTTTTTGATTGGTAAGAATAGAAACTCAACTCACACTGACTTGAACTGTCAAACTACAACAACAAAATAAAACAACAAAAAAAAAACAAAAACAAAAAGGAAGTCCAGGGCTGAGGTGTAGCTCAGTGGTGTAGTGTTTAGAATTTGTGTGTCTCCCTGTCTTAGTCTCCTTTCCTCCCTGTTGGCTTCATTCTCCAGCAGGCTTTTTCCATATTACAGGAAGATTATTGCCAATAGCTACAGCTTCCAAATAACCAGCTAAACAGCAGCAGTGGGAAGTTTGCTCTGGCTTTCTAATTGTTCTTGCAAAAATCCCAGGGCAGGCTCTCATTGGCCAAGGCCAGGTCATGCTCCCATGCCTGAACCAATCATAGTGGATGGGAGGGTAGGGCTCTTTGGATGGAGTCCTGGATCATGTCTCCACCCTCAAAGCTGGGATACAGTGTCTGCCTTTGAACCATGAGTGTGTAGCAGGAAGGACTTTTTACAGAGAACAGACCACCCCCAAAACTAAAGGTTCAGAAGAGAATGTAGAGTGTCAGAGGAGCATCATCAGTCAAACCGGGAAACCAAGCACATGCAACAGCAGAAGTAAAATTGCAAAGGGGATTTGTTTTAGTCAACTTTTTTGTTGCTGTGACCAAAAGTCCTAACAACAACAACAGAGAGGAGGAAAAGTTTATTTTGGCTCCTGGTCTCAGAGGCCTCAGTCTATAGATGGCCGACTTCATTGCTCTGGGCCCAAGGTGAAGCAGAACATCCTGGTGGAAGGGTGTGGCAGAGGAAAACAGCTCAGGACCTGGCAGAAGAGAAGCAGAGAGCTGAGGAAGCAGAGAGAGCTCTGCTCACCAGGTACAAAATATGAACCCAAAGGCGTGACCCCAGTGACCCACCTCCTCCAGCCACACCCTACCTGTCTACAAGTTACCACTCAGTTACTCCATGTCAGTGATTTAATGCATTATTCAGGTTAAGGTTTTCATGGCCCAATCGTCGCACCTCTACATTTTCTGTCCTGTCTCACACAGGAGTTTTGGGGGGACACCTCATATCTAAACCATCACAGGAGTTCTTGGAGAATTCTATGGGAAGCAGCTGTCTTTGTGGTTCTATACCCAAGAATCTATCCGGCCATGGGCCTATGCCAGGTTTTGGTCAGCAGAGCCAGCAGTTAGGGAAAAAGCGCTGGAAGCAGCAGAGTGGACAACAGACAATTAAAACCCACTAAACAACTAGAGTCCAGGGTGAGAGGTGTATTTTTTTTTTTTTTTTTTTGGTACCTGGGATTGAACTCAGGGGCACTCAACCACTGAGCCACATCCCCAGCCCTATTTTGTGTTTTATGTAGAGACAGGGTCTCACTGAGTTGCTCAGCGCCTCGCCTGTTGCTGAGGCTGGCTTTGAACTCAAGATCCTCCTGCCTCAGCCTCCTGAGCTGCTGGGATTACTGGTGTGCGCCACCGCACTCAACCAAGAGGTGTTTTAACACGGGAAAGCATGAGGTACAATAGGAGTCCACAAGGGTTACAGAGCTTTCTAGAAATCAAAAAAGGTCTCTTGGAGGAGATAACACTTGAGCAGAGACCTGAAGGATTAGGAGAGAGCTACATGAAAGGGGGAAGAGGGAGGGGAGTTAGGGTCTGCAGGGGCCTAGAGGTGAGCCCCGAATCAAGGTTCTTTGGGCAAAGCAGATGCGGCAATGGCTAAAAACAGCTGTAGGATAATGAAGGTTAGTCCCAGATCAGCTCAGGTCCTCCGGGAAGCCACTGCTCAGATGGAGGATGGAGCGAGAAGGGAAAGAGGGAGGCCTGTGAAACCTAGGAAAGGGAGGGAGCAGAGCTGGGCAGGGGCTTCACCCTGCAAGTCAGTGCTCCTCAGCACGCCCCTGGGGAACTGCACGTTGGAGGAGCCCATGGGATAGAGCTGGCTGGGTCCTTGCCCCCCCACCGAGCTCCGTCATTGGTGGGGGATTCTCAAGCTGAGATGGCCTAACCACACGATGGCACATGCTTGTCATTCCAGTGGCTCCAGAGGCTGAGGCAGGAGGATCACAAGTTCAAAGCCAGCCTCAGCAACTTAACGAGGCCCTAAACAACTCAGCAAGACCCTATCTTAAAATAAAATATAAAAAAGAGCTGGAGATGTGGCTCAGTGGTTAAGCACCCCTGGGTTTAATCCCTACTACCAAAAAAAAAAAAAAGGAAGAAGAAGAAAGAGAGGAGGAGAAGCTGGCCTAGACTTGACTGTGGGCAAGTCCCACAGGAGTACAGCACTTTCCAGGGCAACAACAAGTTCTTTCTTGAACGGCTGCCAAAGTGATAAATGTCTGGCTTGGCTGTCCCCTGAGAAATCCACTTGAAGGTGACAAATCCATTTCTGCCCAGATCCACATCAAGCCTAACAGAAAGAGTCAGAGGAATAATTGAACAATTAGACACAATTCAGAAATGAAATATTTTATTCCCTCCCATACAGGCTACTGTAGTCACATTAGAAATCGCACACATGCACAAAAAAGATAAAGATCAGCCCTAATTCTCTTGCCGTGATGAGGATGATGTGAATGAGGTGAGAGCGGCCAGCAGTTAGAGCGCTGAGCTCGCGTGCTGGATGCTGGCATTGGCAGTTCACGTCATAATCTCACTTAACTCCCGCTCTGCTGCCTGAGTGAACCCCTCGCTTTTCATGTGCCGCGGGGCTGCGTGAGGATCCCCTGCCTGGGCTTGTCCTGTGGAAGTGGCAAGTTCACCCACGCAAAGCGCCTGGCTCCAAGGAAATGCGCAGTAAAGATTAGCTATCATTTTTGTTACAATTTCTCAATTCTGAAGTCAAAAAGTTTAAGACTTTGGGGGCTGGGATGTGGCTCAGTGGTAGAGTGCTTGGCTAGTATGCGTAAGGCACTGGGTTCGATTCTCAGCACCACATATAAATAAATGAATAAAATAAAAGTCCATTGACAACTAAAAAATATTAAAAAAAAAAAAAAAAAAAGACTTTGAAAACCAACAGTTTCCACCAAGTCTGATGCCACAACTCATTTGAGGACAAATCCCAACCTGCTATGAGGTGACATGTATTCTTGATGAGCCCTAGTTTGAATATTCACATTTCCCAGAAATGTCTTCGGAACACGGTAGGATATATAGCTCATAAACCTCATCCCCTGTCTGAAACCTAAACATGCCTACATTTGGAAACAGTGATTTCTGCCAAAAGATTGTGGACTTATGATACCAATCCTCGTGACAACCCTGAGGCTGGCACTCCAAGAACTTTGTTTTGTAGACAAGGAAACAGGCAGAGTCCTGACATGAATCTTGTTTTTCTTTTGTCATGACATAAGTTGCCCAAAGCCACCGAGCTAGGAGATAGAAGACTGAGAACTGGAACTTGGGCGGGTTGATTCCATGGACGTCTGGGTTGTTTCTCTCAGGGGATCGCTGGTGCCAACATTCTGAGAACCAGGGAGGCCCCTTGGGCAGAACAGCCTGGGGGGACCCAGGCGCCAAATTGAGTGGACACAGGTCAGACCTGAGAAGCCGTGGTGACTCCTATCTTGCCACCAATGAACTCTGGGTGACCTTGACAAAGCCCTTCCTCCTCCCAGGACCTCTGCCTCCTGACTTGTAAAACAACTGACAAGCCTGTCTTTGAGGTCCCTTAGCTGCCGGTCACATTTTCTCTACTGTCTTTGAAGAGGAGTCTGCTGTCGCATTGAAAGTAGGCATTCAGCCCTTCAGGGAGGCGCCCTGGCGCCAGGTCCCCATCCTGGAAATCTTTTGAAAGGTCAGGCTGGGCTGGGGGAGTCAATGGGATACAGGGAGGCAGAAAGAATTCTGAATGTCCCTTGACTTTGAAACGCAAGTACCACATCATCGCCTCATCCTTTGGTGACTGAATTGTCAAGGACATTGCTTTCTTCACTTTCCCAAGTTTCTGAGGCTATTTCAGCAAGAGCCGGGCTTGCCAGATGAAATGAATTTCTTTCCTGCACTTAAAAGAGATGTAAAACCCAATCATTCCGCTGTCTTTTGAAGTTTTATTGCCTAGTTTTTGAAATGGTGAAAGCTGGCCCAAGACAAACAAAATTCAAGGACGATACAAAATATGCAGGAAAAATAAGTCTGTGCCTCTCAGGGCCTGATGTCCCCCTCCTCAGAGGCACTCAGCATGCCCAGCTTGTATATCTCCTTCCCTGAACACTTTTGTGTGAGCATGGCTGGGATCCTTTGGGTGGCAAGCACAGAACCATGTGATCTATGCTGTATAAGAACTCAGGCTGCAAAGGGGTTTCCAGTGGATTCACTCAGGGGAGCACCTAGATCCAAGGAAACTGATTCTTTCCTTTCTTTGCTCTGGCCATCTTAGCAGTGTGACTTCTGAGTCTTGACACTGGGTGAGTGAGTGCCATGTGCAGCAGGAGCGTTCTGAAAGTCATCTCCATGCCAGGACAATGAGCAATGCCATCACCAGGCAGAGAAGAGATTGTGAGCAACATGATCACATCCCACTGAACCAAACCAAATGGATTGGTTCAGCTTACCCTTAGGTGATCCTGCCCATGGCCCCCATGCCACCTGACATGTGTCCTGGGAATGTGGGAGAGTCAGAGACAGTAGTCTACTTGCAGCTGAAGTACCTTACCTCTGCAGGTGCTGCAGGAGCGTATGAACCTGAGGACACTTGGCTAGGGCTTTGGGCAGCTCTAATTGACTGGAAGCCTGACATTTGCTCCATTTCTTTAGTGGCAGAACTACTTCCACATTTGCAGGAAAGCTGGACAGGGCTAAGTGATGAACTGGACGTGAAGAGTGAATGAAAGAGTCGGGTGTGGTGGCTCAAGCCTGTAATCCCAGCACTTAGGGAGGCTGAGACAGGAGAAGCGCGAGTTCAAAGCCAGCCTCAGCAATGGCGAGGCGCTAAGCAACTCAGTGAGACCCTGTCTCTACATAAAACACAAAATAGGGCTGGGGATGTGGCTCAGTGGTCGAGGGCCCCTGAGTTCAATCCCCAGTACCAAAAGAAAAAAAGAAAAGTGAGTGAAAGAGCGAAATCCAAAGTGATTCAAATGCAGTTTTTTTGGCTTAAGCAACCAGTTGTTTAGAAAAAGAAAAAATAAGTTTGGAGGAGTCAGGAAGCAAAAATTCAAATAAAAAATTGAGGTTCCTATTAGACAGTAATAGGCAGATGTTGGACATGCAAGCCAGGCATCTATTATCTCCATTCTTGCTGAGAAGTAAATCATATATTTGTAGGTTGTTTTTTGTACTTGTAGCCCAAAGCTTCCCAACAGTTGTAGTATGTGTGTATACATGTATGTGTATGCATGTTGTGCACACATATACACATAGATGCCTCTTTTTTTTTCCCCCTAATAGTACTGGGAATTGAACCCAGGAGTGCTTTACCATGAAGCTACATCCTCAACACCCCCCCTTTTTTTTTGTACTGGGGATTGAACTCAGGGCACTCGACCACTGAGCCACATCTCCAGCCCTATTTTGTGTTTTATGTAGAGACAGGGTCTAACTGAGCTGCTTAGCGCCTCGCCCTTGCTGAGGCTGGCTTTGAACTCAACCCTTTTTTAAAGTTTTATTTTGAAATGAGGTCTCACTATGTTGCTCAAGTTGGCCTTGAACTTGCCATCCTCCCACCTCAGCCTCCGGAGTAGCTGGGTTTACAGCTCTATCTACACATCTACCTATCTACCTACCTATCTATCTAAATATGCCTGAGACAGCACCTGAGCCTAGTCAACAGGCCTGCCTCTGGGACACAGAGACATAGTAGGATGGAAGAGGGAGTGACAGTGGGAGACGTACTTTCTCTGGGAATTTTTATTCTCCTTGAATAAAGAAGCAGCAGAGCCATTTGACCTGAGGCTGGCCTAGCTGGAAAGTCAAGGAGTCCCTCAGGGTCACTGCTGTCCTCTGTGCCTCACTGTGGTACCTCTTTTGACTGAGCCTCACTAAGTGTCTGAAGATTCCTGCCTATGGCCAGGGAGGCTGTGTCCGCTCTTCATTCCCTCTGCTATGGAAACCCCTGTGTGGTTAAAACTGCAAGTGAAAAGAGTCCTGGATGGTCCCCAGATGACACATCTGCCCCACATGGGTGACTTGCTCTTGCCTTCTTCTACTCGAGGACCAGAGCTGCTTAGGGTTCCAGTCCGAGGGGTCTGGGTTCTGACTCCAGCTCTGTCATCACTGATGGCGGGGCTGTGTGTCCTTGGGCATGTACATTGACCCCTCTGTTTTGGTTTGCTCCTCTGCACAACATTATTAGTGGTAGTAGCTGTCTTGCAGGACTGCCAGAAGCGTCAGTGCTGTTGTTTGGACCTGGAACATCTCCCCCAAGGCCCAGGTGTTAAGGTCTTGTTCCCCAGTGTGGTGGTGGCGTGAGTGGTGGAAACTTTATGAGCTGGAGCCTCGTGGGAGGCGGTCACGGGGTGTCCTTGAAGGGGACTGCGGGCCCAGCTCTGCCCTCTTCATTTACTTTTCACTTCCCAGCCCTGAGGTGAGGGTTCTGCTCCACCATGTGCCTCCATCATGACATGCAGCCTCAACAGCACAGCCCACCGACCATGGACTGGATCTCCAAAACTGTGAGTTCAAAACAAATCTTTTCCCTTTGTAAGCTGGTCATCCCAGGTATTTGCTATAGTGATGGAAAGCTGACCATCGGTTGGTCATAGTGATAGAAAGCTGACTCCAGTTGGGGAGTCAGCAGGTGTGAATTGTCTGCCTCCTGGCTATCCACTAGTCTATTCCCATTCCCTCACCCTCTCCTCCCACAGGGCCTTTGCACATGCTGTTCCCTCTACCGGGAATGCTTTTCCCTCCCTCTTTTCCTAATTAATGACTGTTTATCCATTAGGACCTTTAACATTTGACTGCAACTTTCATGAGGGCAGGCCTATTTTTGTTTCAACATACAGTGCACATGGTGTTCAGCACCACTGGCATTCAGTAATTGTTCACTGTGTGAGGGAATGACTACATCACTAAATGAAGAAAGTCATCAGTTAATGCTAATCCACTCAATCAATGTCCTACAAATGAAGATAATAACTACCTATCTCATATCACCATGGGGATTAAAGGCATGCATTTAAATTGTCTGAGGTGGTGCACACTGTGATCCCAGCTAGTTTGGGAAACTGAGGCAAGAGAATTATAAATTTTAGGCCGGGCTCAGCAGCTTAGTGAGACATTGTTATTTATTATTTCCCACAGGTACCCTGTGGCTTCCTGGTGGGCTCCAGCTCTCAGCCCTGCTCTGATGGGAGGCCTCTGCAGGCCCGTCCACACCTTCACCCTGGCAGCTGGGTCCGCTCACCCATCCCAGCGGCCTCGGTCACACTGCAGATGCGAGGACTGAGGCTGAGGAAACGCATTCTTAGCACCTGCCCCGCTTCTGCGTGGACGTGGCTTCTTCGGTCCTCGCGGATCCGCTCACTCGGCTGCAGGGCGTCCTGCGCACACTGGTGTCCGCTCAGTTCCCGGGGACCCATCTCTGTGAAGCAGGCGTGGGCAACTCTGGAAGCCATGCCTCCAAGCCTGTCTTCCCATCCCAGGTGACTGGGTTAAGGAGTACCTGCGTGAGCTGATCCGAGCTCTTGAGAAATGGGATCATGACCTGGCCATTCTCGCGGGCTGCCGTTTAAAGGAAGTGCGCGAGGCGGCCGCGTGGGGTCAAGGGCCCAGGGAACCAGGGAGAGCAGGGGAGCCGCGATGCGGGAACCCGGGGGCAGCGAAGAGACACGGGTACCGACAGCTTGGGTGCCAGGTCCAGGCCCGTGTGGGGCACCTTCATGTTTGACGCCAGGAGCATCCCACAAGGCAGCGGGGTGGTGCAGTGGACACCCACCAACTTGGCCTTCAAGGTTCGCGGGAGCCACCGCTCTCCCACCTCCTGCCCTCCACACTCCCGCGGAGCCGCTGCCCGGTCGGCCTGGCTCAAGACAGCCAATCACAGCCTTTTAATCCCCGAGGCTGCCGTGATTGGCTCGGAGACGGACACGTGACCCAGTTAGAGCCAATGAGACTTCTCCGAGTCTGGAAGCCGGCGAGCAGGAGTATCTGGGCCTGAGGCGGCTGAGAAGCTCTTGGTGGTGGTCTTGTCCCCAGACGGGGAGACTCACGGCAGAGCATGGAGAGCGAGCAGGAGATGGAGGGAATGTCCCCGAGGTGGCATTTCACCCTTGGGTCCAGCCGTGCTAGGAACTGGCACTCCTCCTGGTGTAGCAGTACTAAGCGGGCTGAAGTAGTTTTGGTGGGTTCTGTCGCCCTGGAACCACTCGGCCCGGTCCTCCCTACAGTGGATCCCGGTTTCTATTGGAGCGCGTTTGGGCGGGTTCTGATCCAAAGATCCCGGGCTAGGACTTTGCGCCCACCTACATGCCATCCCGGTGATCCTGTAGGCTCCCGGTTTGGGGCTTTGGGTCATTTTTCTGACTCTCTTGAGACTCAGAAAAAAGAGAAAATGGAAATCTCCTCGTCTCCTCCAGTGGTTACGGTGTTAATCTTCTGAACTGCATAAGGGAGGTGATGTGACCATTCCCGTTATTCAAGGGCTTTCCAGACGGGGAAATTGACGCCCACACTGGTGAAGTGCCTTTCCAGGACACCCAGCTGGCAAATGCTGGGTTGTGGGGAACTGGATCCTGGTGTGGAGGACTTCAGAGCCTGGCATTTAACCACCACCTGCACTGCCAGGCAACATCACATCAGAAGTTCCCAAGTTTATGCTTTTTGGTCTGCACGTTCCAGGTGTAGGTGTTCATTTTAAGAAATAATCAAGCTAGGGGGGCTGAGGTTGTGGCTCAGTGGCAGAGCACTTGCCTCAATGTGTGAGGCACTGGGTTCAATCCTCAGCACCACATAAAAATAAATGAACAAAATAAAAAAAAAAAAAAAA
>PVHX01017381.1:0-40274 GCA_004024805.1 Geosciurus inauris | reverse complement strand
TTTTTTTTTTTTTTGGTACTGGAGATTGAACTCAGGGGTACTCGACCACTGAGCCACATCCCCAGCCCTATTTTGTGTTTTATGTAGAGACAGGGTCTCACTGAGTTGCTTAGCACCTCGCCATTGCTGAGGCTGGCTTTGAACTCGCGATTCTCCTGTCTCAGCCTCCCTAAGTGCTGGGATTACAGGCTTGAGCCACCGCGCCCAGCTCAAGGTAGATTTCTTTACATGTGAGCTTCTGTTGTAAAACATATTCAAGAAATGCAAATTTCTCTTTTTAGCCTCTGTCTCTAGAACTTAGCACTCCAACATCAAACACTGGTTTTCAGCAAGTGTTTAAAGTAATAGCCTTAGAGAGGAACTTTCTTCATCTTGCTAAGAAATGAAGGCACTCTACCAGATGTCACTCCTGATATTTGACAGAAGATATAATTATAAGGCAAACAAGTAAACTTCAACCAATATTGGAACTGACAATGAAAACCAAATTTTTTTCTTTATTAAGCATATGTTTTTTGGTCAATTCCAGTCTTTTTCTTTTGTTCCTTCAGTAATACTCTGTAGAAATGTTTCCCTGAGGAATATCTCTGTTTGCTCTTCCCTTGAGTATTTTATTATAATCTCTTAATTAAATGATACTCAAGAATATGTTGCAGTTGAAAAAAAAAAGCCTGCACACGGTTTTATAAAAAGAAAAAAACAAAGTGTTTCATCTAAATATTGTTCTACTTAATTCACTTAGCTTTATGCTATATAATTTAATGTTTAACATTAATGATGTATTTGCTTATAATGTATTTTGCTTTTTTCTTTCTGGTAAACGGTGCATAAGAACAATCACAAAGGTTTGCATGGTAGCAATCATTCTAATGGATGTTTTGATTTCAGGTTTAGTAACATAAATGCTTATGTAAAATTTCACATACATTACACATTTGTATCAGCTCTTGTAATTTTATCATTTGTATGGATTTCAGGGAGGAATATTTAAAAGACATTTATGTAAAAATCGAATTTAAGTGGAGAGCCATGCATAAAAAATATAGAGTAAATATATCTGTTGTAAAAACTATGCCATTAGTAGGTTTTTCAAGTAGAGTATACTTTGAAAAAAGGCTTGGTACAATGTGTTTATCTTGGCATTGGCAGGAACAGAAATGGTTTTACCTGAAGTATGTTAGATAAGCACCATCCTCAAGCTAAATTTTCACCAAAAAAAAAAAAAAAAAAAAAAAAATCTCTGGATTCACACCCTTTCTTTTCTAATGGAATTACATTTGTTTGAATTTGTATCTTTTTGTGTGGGTGTCAAAAGTTCAACGTTGTGATTATTTAATCATTGAGAAAAATTTAAAAAAACAAAATTTTAATCAACATTCTAGAGAATTGTTATTATATATGATAATTTAATTCTTCTATTATTTTAAATTTCCGTATTACTTATCTAGGCCATTATGAGAATTATGAGCATCGAAAGATAAAGTTACAGTGCTGTGATGTTGGCACCAAACTGGATGCTAAATACACTGTTATCTCTCCATCGTAAGGACAAGTTTCCTAGTCTGAGACTGAGCATTCCTAAGCTGTCTATTTTCTGATTCTCCATTCTCACTTCTCACCATTCATTTACAACTTCACACTATTTTGTCTAAACATATTGAACCCGTTATCATCCCTTAAATATGTCTTCTTAATTTGTGTGCATGTGTGCATACACTTCATCTGCCTAGCATATTTTTCTCACCCCTCAAGAACTGTGACGACATTTTTAGAAGAGGAACAGGTTTCCACTAGGTGGGCAAGAGCCCAACATAGCTCTTGAAGTAACCATCCTAATTTAATCTTCTCTGTCATGGATCAGTTGTCTGGCCATGGGCAAATTGCACAGTATCTGTGTGACTCAGTTTCTCCATGTGTAAAATGCTGGTAATATATCTGAGACAGTAGGTGTGTTTATGGAGAAAGGTTCTCTTGACACAATGGGAAGTCCTTAGGGGGTGTCTCTTATTGACCAGAAAAAACAAACTGAATTAGTATAATTCTCTCTGTAGAATTATACAGAAATAATATGTAATGTTTTGATATATTCTTTATATATGTCATCTATATACAATTTATCATAGTTTGACTTAACAAATGTTTTGACTTCATAGTTTTTTAAAAATAATACACATTCAGTCGAAACTATTTTGAATTTTGAACTTTTCCTAGCTAGCAGTATGTAGTATGAAGCTGTCTTATACCAAGCAGCAGGCATAAAGACTGCCTGGGTTCCCATCCCAGATGAGCCACTGCCAGCTGCCCTGCAATGCAGGATGGTCTCTAACCATACTCCTCCTTGCTTCAGCATCTCTAGATGCTGAATTACCCACAACTCTGGATGCTTCATGAGCCTTAGCATGAGATCTTATTACTTGTTAATAAATTTATGAGACATGTTAGTTATCATTTTTATTAATAGCCATATTGGTAGTCAGGGAGACAACATGTAAAAAGTAAGCAAATGAAAACTATTAAATTGTAGTAAATCCTACAAAGGACAAAAATGGGGGTGCTTAAGGAAAAGTAGAGAAACAAACTTCAATAAAGTGATCAAAAAAATCTTCTTAAGAAGACAGGGGCAGAACATTTCTAGAAGAAAAGGCCTATTACAGGGTTTCATCAGAGAATCATCTGGAGTCTTACAGAATTGTCACACATTACAACTGTCACCACCATGAGAATCCAATGGACTGCCTAAGGGGTCATCATCCAAGGCTCAGAGGCTACAAAAGCACCTCCATCATCTGAGGACATTATCTGCCCCTGGCCACTGTTGCTATCCCCTGTGTGCCTGTGGTGGTGTTTTTGCCAAAAGATGAGATTTTTTACATAAGCTATGACAGGCGTGGCCACAATCCAGCACCCACAAGATGATCTGTGGGGCAGTTATTCACCAAGAGCCCCTCTTTCTTGTTATCTCCTTTTACTTGGAAATTTCACAGGATTCCATTACACCAAAGCTCATTACCTTTGAAATGCTTCTTCATGTTTAAAATTTGTTATAGAACTATCACTGAATGAATTCTCTTAAACTCCTTTTAAGGCACATGTTGACAGAGGAGGTAGATTGCAGAGTCATGTAATTTATACTCCAACATTGTAACTTCATTGCTCTGGGACATTTAATATATATTTTAAAATATTGCTAGAAAACATTAAACACAAACATGGTGGCTTACTATGGCACCCATTGAGTAGCTCACATCTCTATTAGAAGCCTAGATGCACTATGTTTGGAGTCTCAGCTTGGGATTTCACAAGGCTGAAAATGTTTCATTCAGGCTCTTATCTTTAAGGTAAAGGTAAATCTGCCCCGCTCGCATGATGTCAAGTGACAGAGTTCAGTTGTTAGCTGCTGTAGCTCTGAGGCTACTTGGCTCCTGCCAGTGTCTTCTTATAAGCCTTTAGACCCTGTCCACATCCTTTTTATGTGGCTTCCTCCATCTTCAAAGTCTGCCACAAAAGATCTCCCTCATGTCGAGCCCTCTTCTCTCTTTGAACACTTTCTTCAGAAAAAACTTAGTTCTTTTTAAGAGTTCATTACCTCATTACTCATGAGGTCATGCCCACCCCAATATTCTCACTGGAATGAGTAACTCATCATAATCAAAATACTCACCTTCACTTGAGGGAAGTGGCAGAAATTTGGGGGGCCATCTGAGAATTTTACCTACCATAACTTTACCAAGACTTCAAGTCATAGATTCCTCCTTTGTAAATAAGGAATGATACTTGTGTTTTGTTTGGATGCTATGATAAATGCATGTGATAATTAATACAAAGTGTTTGTAGTCAGGAGCAATGGCATATGCCTGTAATCCTAGCAGCTTGGGAGTCTGAGGCAGGAGGATTACAAGTTCAAAGCCAGCCTCAGCAATTTAGTGAGGCTCTAAGAAACTTAGCAAGATCCTGTCTCAAAATAAAAATATAAAAAAGGGCTGGGAATGTGGTTCAGGGGTTAAGCACCCCTGGGTTCATTCCTTGGTACAAAACAAATGCTTGCAATGTCACCAACGTTAACAGTATTAAGAAATATCAATTCTGCCACTTGCACTATTATTACTACTACACCCCAACCAGCACCTCCACTTCTACCTGACTAAATTAATGCTAGTCTTGAGTGGTCTGTGGCAGTGACAGAGCATCTATATTTATGTTTTCCCTCTTTTTTTGATTGGAAGATCATCATTTGCATAAGAAACCAAGGACCCTCTTGACTCCAAAGAGACTCCTGGAAGATTTTCATTTTCATTCCTTCCTAGAAGGTTGATTACTGGAATCAAACAACGGGGCTTATCTACATACCTATTTTCAACAACATGCACACACACATAAACACACCCATCAAATACATTCTTAAACACACAAGATCATTTCATATATGTGAAATTATAAAAACTGCATAATTACACAAAACTTCACTTATATCCTTATTCTACCAGGGTATTTAGTTTCAGGAAGCCTCTATTTCTTTACCTATAATATAGGTACAGGATGATGATTCTTATGCAGAGTATAAGATGATTCTCATACAGAGTAGTCTGTTTAAATAATAGTATAGCATGATTTATTATACTACTTATGCAACTTACTGTTGTTGAAAATTTCCAACCAGGCACCCCTTAAATATTAAATGTGTAATAGTGTTTTTTTTTCATTTTTTAGCCTAGATATTCCTAAATGGCCAAATGCCCAAAGAATGATAGTTTGTTTTTTTTTTTAAATATTCAGTGCTTTACAGCATTACATTTTTGCTTCTATTCTGTCTGATTTATTCTAAAGTAATTACTGGGTTAAATCTCAAATACTTTTTATTGCAGGCTATGAGGAAGGCTATACAGGTATAGATTTTGATGATTGAATGTTTGGAAGCATCTTGGTTTTTCTTACCTGAGCATTCAGGCTGATTGAGAAAGAAATAGTATCCAGCTGATCACTTTGATTGATGACATCAGCTGTATTCCTGCATCTAAGCCACCTTACCCCAGATGTGGTGCCCTGAACAAGAAAAAGCAGAGATACTGTAGCAACCACCACCATCAGAAAGTGCTTTTTACAAAATGGGAAGATAAAATAAGGGGGAAATCTATCTACTATCTTACACCCTAAAGAGCTCAAAATGGATTTGATGACATTTGATGTTTTACTCACTGGCGTGTAACTCCACGGTTGAGCTATTTTTATGTTAACCCATTATATTCCATTATCCCATTTATAGCACCTTAAATTGAACAACTTATGATAACTTTGAAATAAGTATATCTTTAAAGTTTTATTCTTTTAATAAAAGTAATAGGTGAGCTATTAGTGATAATATTCATTAATATTATTAATAAAAATAGACTATATAAAAAGCTGTAGATTATTATTTCCAATCTCTTTTAATACACCTGAGTCAAATTGATTGAAATAGTAGAACTGAAAACTTCGAACTTTTTTTTTTAATTTCACTCTTTTTCTCATTTTGAATGAAACAGTATTGTTTTTCAGAATTTAATGTATATTTCAAGTAAAACTATGCACCATTTTAGGGTGATTTTTATTGTTTGATATTAACATTTTGATTGTTCATTTTAGTTTTTAATGTTGCATTTTTTTGTTGTTGTTGAAAGAAGTAGAGCTTATTTTCCCACTAAATCCTTAATGAACACCTAGGTTTTTATAAAATATAATTAAGCATTGAGTATATAGATGTGTAGCATAGAGTCATGTTAAAAGAACAGAGTCAGGAGTCCGAATGTCCATGACTGCCACTCGCTAACTGAGGGATTGAGTCCCATCCCCAGTCCAATCTTTTTGCTTCATTCTTTTTTGTTTGTATTCTGTAAATAATAATAGTACCTCTCTTCTAAGACTTTAATTATGAGTAACTGTATTAATATTTGTAAAATGCTTAAAAACACTATCATATAATTTCTATATAAAGTTAAATAGTAAAATTTGCACATTTACCTTTATGAAGTTCAGCCTTTAGGGGATACATTTGTGAAAAAATACCTTAGAAAAGGCGAATATTTATTTTGGATCACAGTTTCAGAGATTTCAGTGTTAGGTTAGCTGGCTTCATTGTTTCTGGGTCTGTGGTAAGGGAAAACATCATGGCAGAAGGGGTAAGGAGAAAGCTGTTCATCTGATGATAACCAGGAAGGAGAATGGGAGAGTGGAAAGACCCAAGGAGGAAATATACTCTTCAAAGGCATGTCCCCAGGGACTTGCTTCTTCCAACAAAGTCCTACCTATTAAAATTTCCACTAGCACTAGCAGCTGGGGACCAATTCTTCAACACATGGGTCTTTGGTGGATATTCCAGATTCTAACTACAGCGTGGGGGAGAGAAAGGTTCACTAATGACTGTAACTTTAATTGAAGTGATATGATATTAAACAGTTGGGACTAGGAGGTATGAGGACAATAAGGGAAACTGCAAGGGAAGATGATGCTTGATCTGCCTCTTAAAGACTGAGTAGAGGCTGATGCAGAAAGGAAGAAAGAGAATTCCAGTCACCAAACAATGCAGCAGAAAAACCAAAACAATGAAACCATAAAAATGGAGTCTTGGGTGATAAGTCTGAACCAAATGATGAAAAGAGGATGTGCATTGGTTGTTTTGTTCTTTTCCTCTGTAAGCAGCAAATATTTACAGAAGTATTTTAACCAGAAGGAATTGAAGTGACAATGATGAAGCCTACCATGTTAGAAGAACCTTGCTAGAAGGTATGTGCAAAAAGAGGGTAAAGGCGATGCAGAGAAGGCATTTGACAAAATACAACACCCTTTTATGCTCAAAACACTAGAAAAACTTGGGATAGAAGGAACATAACTTAACTTTGTAAAAGCTATCAATGCTAAACCCAAGGCCAACATCATCCTAAATGGAGAAAAATTGGAATCATTCCCTCTGAAAATGGGAACTAGACAGGGATGCCCTCTCTCACCACTGCTATTCAACATAGTCCTTGAAACACTAGCCAGAGCAATTAGACAGACAAAAGAAATTAAAGGGATACGAATCAGAAAAGAAGAACTCAAACTATCATTATTTGTGGATGACATGATTCTATACTTAGAGGATCCAAAAGATTCTACCAGAAAACTTTTAGAACTAATAAATGAATTCAGCAAAGTAGCAGGATATAAAATCAATACCCACAAATCAATTGCATTTCCATACATCAGTAATAAACCCTCTGAAAGAGAAATTAGGAAAACTATCCCATTCACAATAGCCTCAAAAAAAATAAAATACTTGGGAATCAACTTAACAGAAGAGGTGAGAAACCTCTACAATGCAAACTACAAGACACTGAAGAAAGAAATTGAAGAAGACCTTAGAAGATGGAATAATTTCCCATGCTCCTGGATAGGCAGAATCAATATTGTCAAAATGGCCATACTTCCCAAAGCGATATATAGATTCAATGCAATCCCAATTAAAATCCCAACGTCATTCCTTATAGAAATAGAAAAGGCAATCATGAAATTCATTTGGAAGAATAAGAGACCCAGAGTAGCCAAAGCAATCCTTAGCAAGAAGAGTGAAGCAGGAGGCATCAAAATACCTAACCTCAGATTATACTACAAAGCTATAGTAACAAAAACAGCATGATACTGGCACCAAAATAGACATGTAGACCAATGGTATAGAATAGAAGACACAGAGACAAACCCACTTACATACAGTTACCTTATACTAGATAAAGGAGCCAAATACGCACACTGGAGAAAAGACAGCCTCTTCAACAAATGGTGCTGGGAAAACTGGAAATCCATATGCAGCAAATTGAAACTAAACCCCTATCTCTCACCATGCACAAAATTCAACTCAAAGTGGATCAAGGACCTGGGAATCAGACCAGAGACCCAGTGCCTAATAGAAGAAAAAATAGGCCCAAATCTTCATCATTTCGGATTAGCACCATACTTCCTTAATAAGACTTCTATAGCACAAGAAGTAAAATCAAGAATCAACAAATGGGATGGACTCAAACTAGAAAGCTTCTTCTCAGCAAAAGAAAAAATCAAGGAACAGAGAGCCAACATTCTGGGAACAAATCTTTGCCACGCAGACATCTGATAGAGCACTAATCTCCAGGATATATAAAGAACTCAAAAAACTTAACACCAAAAAAACTAACAACCCAATCAATAAATGGGCCAATGAGCTGAACACAAACTTCACAGAAGAAGATATACAATCCATCAACAGACATATGAAAAAATGTTCAACATCTTTAGCAATCAGAGAAATGCAAATCAAAACTACCCTAAGATTCCATCTCACGCCAGTCAGAATGGCAATTATCAAGAATACAAACAACAATAAGTTTGGTGAGGTTGTGGGGAAAAAGGCATGCTCATACATTGCTGGTAGACCTGCAAATTGGTACAACCAATCTGGAAAGCAGTATGGAGATTCCTTAGAAAACTTGGAATGGAACCACCATTTGAGCCTGCTATCCCACTCCTTGGTCTATACCCAGAAGACTTAAAAATAGCAAACTACAGTGCTACAGCCACTTCAATGTTTATAGCAGCTCAATTCACAATAGCTAAACTGTGAAACCAATCTAGATGCCCTTCGATTGATGACTGGATAAAAAAACTGTGGTATATACACACAATGGAATATTACTCAGCAATAAGAGAGAATAAAATTATAGCATTTGCAGGTAAATGGATGGAGTTGGAGAATATCATGCTAAGTGAAGTAAGCCAATCTCAGAAAACCAAATGACGAATGTACTCGTTGGATAAGTGGATGCTGATCCATAATGTGGGGAAGGACATGGGAACAAAATGGTGGATTTCTGTTCACAGGGGTGTAAGGGGGAGGGGGCAGGGGACAGCAAAAGTGGTGGAATATGATGGTCATAATAACCCTAACTTTATGTATGACTGCATATATGTTGTGATTCTATACAACTTACAACTAGAGAATTGATGTTATCCTCTATCTATGCACAATGAATCAATTTACACTGTTAACATGTAAGACTAAATAAAACAAATTTAAAAAATAAATAAAAATAAAAAAAAACAGGAGTAGGAAAAAAAAAAGCAAAGTGAAACAAAATAAAAAAAAAAAAAAGAAGAAGAAGAGGGTAAAGGTAGGGGAACAGTAAGGAGCCTGAAGCTTCAGGCTTGAATGTGATGAATCAACAGTAATGGAATAACCCTGAGAAAATAGACAAAATACTGGACTGAGGGTATGCAAGCAGCACAGCATAGGAAAGGTTTCTGAGTCACTGTGCCAACAAACAAAAGGAAATTGACTTGCTAACCACTGTCATTGTAGGTGTAGTTCATCCATTACATTACATGGCAAAAAGAAAAAAAAATGTCATTAATTTTTTGTCAATACTAATGTCCAATATTGCATTAGCAGAACTTCATGAATCAGCGGAATGCAACATTAAACTATGGGCACTTGCCTGTATAATTAGAGAATTAGGAGCAGAATGAGAGAGCTTCAAATCCACCACTCACAGGACACCATGGATCAGAGAGATAAATGAACAAAATTTAGGCAATTTTTTATCTTCATTACCAAGTAAAAGACTGTGGACTCTGCAAATAGATAGATCTGGATTTGAATGGGCTAATACTGTAGCCATCAACTTGGGAAAGTTTTATCTATCTATCTATCTACCTATCTTTTATTTATTTAGTTGGTTAGTTGGTCTCTGTTTTTCTCAACTGTAAGAAATGACTAAAAGATGTCTACTCTACAGAGCTGTGGCAGAAGTTAAAATTTCATACTAACATTCATGTGAATTGTCTGCCTGCTACTAAATGTTAAAACCTCAATCAAACCATAAGGACAACAGCCACCTCCATTTATTAATATTTTCAATATTTGATC
Organism: Geosciurus inauris; assembly: GCA_004024805.1. Lineage (NCBI taxonomy): Eukaryota > Metazoa > Chordata > Mammalia > Rodentia > Sciuridae > Geosciurus > Geosciurus inauris. The sequence continues at coordinate 30,370 of PVHX01017381.1, read as the reverse complement.
CAAAGAGAATCTGATTTGGCTTAGAACTAGAAGACATTCATTCAATGATGCAATATTGGGCTTAAAATTAGAAGTCAATACCACAGAAAATGAAAATAAGTCTTAGGTCATAGAAAAGGGAGAAAAAGTTGAACATAAAGGTCAAGTTCTGTGAGAGTTGAGATAATATTTGAATTGATTCTCAACAAACAGGGATAAGTGAGGTAGGTCCTCTGCTTGCTAGGGCAGGACATTACACCTATTACACCAGGACATGCGTAAATGAAGAGTGAAATACTACATGAAGAAATGCCCTGCAGTTAATTAAGAGCACTTTGTTCTTGAGGAAGAAAGTGGATGTCAGTGTTTTTCAGCTATATTTTACACTTTGATTCCTGCTTGGTAAATATGGGGAATCACATTTCCCATTCTATTTTCCTCCAAATAGCCCTGCATTTTGTAGTTTTCCATTAGGCTGCCATCTTATTAATGAAGAATTATTATGGTGAAGAAGTCTTTTGAGGCAGTTTAAACTGCCAAACTGCTTAAAGGGAAGGAAAGGATGTTTTCAAGCTGTAATTAGGGACTCCTAAACATTAGGACACATATCATCTTGCTCCCAGACTCCCACTTGAGCCACAATCATAATGCATTTCTTTTCAGAGTATCTGGGGGCAAGGGGGAGAAATAAACAGTATTCAGCAGAAAATAACTGGGTTGGATTTTCAGCAAAGTAGATATTTACACAGATGTTAAACTTGGAAATGAATTAAATGTGAATCTCTACGGATAAGTAGCAATGTAAGATTCAAAGATGAATTGTGGAATATGAAATAGTCTGATAGAAAATAAGTGCTAAGTAATTAATAAAGAAAAAAAAGTGGTCACAGAATTTGCCTGCAACAAAGCTGAAAAAAATAAATTGACCCATACATTCCTTACAGGAGGCTAGGAAAGACAGATGTCTTTCTCTCTCTCTCTCTCTCCTTCTCTCTCTCTTTTCAGAATCAGAAGCATTATTTATAAAATGACAACTTTTATTTTCAATCAAAATGTACATTTTTTTCTTCCTATTCACTTTATATCTTACATTTAGAATCAGGAAAATAAACTATGGCTCATTGAAGGGAAAAAGGATTCCAATATATTGAAGGCAGACAGTTTTAGCAGTTTTAGTCAACCCCAAAAGCTATCTGCAAGTCACAATACAGTGAATTAAGCACTATTTAAGCCATAGTGAAGTTGGAGTTAAACAAACAAAACAATTAAATAAAATATTATATGTTGGGTAATATGTCATTTCCCTGGTCTGTGGATTCGGAATTTTAAAATCATGATTGATGAGATAATTGCTCTATTATTTACTTGTTACTGGGGAATAAATTACTTCAAAATTTAGCAGAGTAAAACAACACACATTTATTATTTCTCAGTTTGTTTCTGTTTCTTTAATCGGTTCCTGTATTTTCATTTGATGAATGTGGCAACTCTGTCTCGTGGCATGGCAGCTAGCTTCTGGCACCCCTGGTAATCCAAAAGGACAAAAACAGAAAGAAGCTGATCCTTCTGACCCCATCATTGTAATGCTTTTTAGGACATTTTTTGATATCACATGCTGTCAACTGCTGCAACATTTCCTTCATTAGAAACAAGATGCAAAGTCCAGTGTGTGGGCGCTGTGTGGGCAATTAGTCTCTATCTTTTTAAGACGTTTGTTAAATAATTTGTACATATTTTATGATTGCATAAATAAACACTGATGCATGTATACATTCTAAAGAAATCCTTTTGTAATCATCACTGACCCTATCTAGATTTGTAAACACACACACACTTCACTGAGTGGACTTGCATTAATTATATACAGGTGGACTTCTGTATCTACAGATCCCACATGGGGATTCAACCAACTGTAATCTTTGTTGACAACACACTTATTTATTATAGTACCATCAATTTAGGCATTCCCTCATGTATTTATTTTGTAATTAATTAGTTATTTGAAATTGTATAAGGGTAATATGGACTGTACATCAAAACAAAATTTCTGACTTTGACTCTAGTTACAATATAACCCAATGATTCTTCAATCTCATGTTCTAGCCTCTCCCCAGAGATCATTATCAGTCTTAATCTTATAATCATTATGTCTTTTATCCGTGTTTTTCTGTTCATGTAGTTTTATTCCTAGCATTTTGTTATTTAATTATTAGTTATATTGTGACTAAACATAATTTATAGTTATTTAGTTGTACATGTGTGGTATATCCTCTTAGTTGTTTAATTTACAAAACATATGTTATAAATAATAGTTTTGTTAGCATCCATGTTGTGACAGTTCATTCATTATAACTGCTATATTTTATCCATTGTGTTACTCCATAACAGTTTATTCATTCATTAATTCTTTTATTGATGAGCATTGAGATTGTTTCCAATATTTTGCATGAATGATGCTGTTACAATGCATAAAAGAAAGAATAATGTGGACTTCATTAAAATTATTAATTTCTGTTCTGCAAATGATACTGCCAAGTCATTGAAAAGACAAACCACAAACTGGGTGAAAATATATGAAAAGAAACATACTGGACAAATGATTGTTATCCAAAATATGTAAAGAACTATTAAAACTCAACAATAAGAAAGCAAACAACCTGATTAAAAATTAGGACAAAGACCAACAACTCACCAAAGAAGATAAACAGATGGCAGATTAGCATAGAAAAGATGTTCCACACCATATGTCATCAGGGATATGCAAATTAAAACAACAATGAGACAGCACTGTGCACCCATTGGAATGGCGAAAATCCAGAATACTGACAATAACAAATTCTGATGAGGAGAGAACAACAGAAACTCATTCATTGCTGGTGGGAGTACAAAACAGTTTTCATTTTGGAAAACATTTTGGTGGGTTCTTACAAAACTAACCATACTTTTACCATGAGATTCAGCATTTGAGGTCTTTAGTATTTACTCAAAGGAGATGAAACGTGTCCACACAAAAACCTGCACACATATGTTTGTAGTAATTTTATTTACGATGGCCAAAACTTGGAATCAACCAATTTTCCTGCAGTAGGTGAATGGATAAGTCAACTCTGACATATTCAGACAGTGGAATAATATTCAACACTGTTAGGTCATGGAGGGAACTTAAATGTATACTACTGAGTATGAAAAGCCTATGTGCTATACGATTCTGTTTGACATTCTGAAAAGGGAGACAGACTTTTCTTTTTAGATCAGTTGCTGCCAGGGGTCACCGGGAAAAGAGGATGAATAGGCAGAGCACAGACAATGTTTAGGAAGTTAAGCATCTCTACAACACACATAATGGTGAATATATGTCATTAGACAAACCCATAGAATGTGCAACATCCAAAATAAACCCAGAAGTGAAGTGGGAACTTTGCATAATAATAATGTATCTGTGTAGATTCATCAGTGTAGCAAACATACCAGGTTGGTGAAGAATGTTAATATTCAGGGAGTCTGTGCATTTTTTTTTTTTTTTTTTTGGTACTAGGCATTGAACTCAGGGGCACTCAAACACTAAGCCACCTCCCCAGCCCTATTTTGTATTTTATTTAGAGACAGGTCTCACTGAGTTGCATGTGTGATAGTAGAGCTCATGTGAAAATTTTTCATGCTTTGTGCTTAATTTTGCTGGGGACCTAACACTGAACTAAAAAATGAAGAAAAGAAAAAAATATTTAAAAAAATGTATTATGCTGCATTTTAATAGATGAGTTTGGTAAATCTATACTTATTATAAACTTTGTCTTATTTGGACTATTTTTGTCATGTTAATTGATTTTACTTTGTACACTGTGTCTTTTAGTATATTTTCTTATACATTTAATTGGTTTATATCTCTCTTCTTAAGACAGGAATTTGAAGCATGTCGTATATCTTGCTTAGAAACTTTTCCCAAATCTAATCATATTGATGTTATAGTGCCTTAAAAATTCTGAGTCTTTCTTTGATATTACTTACTCTTCTTTTCAGTTTCAAGAAAACCTTGTACTAAGGCATTTGATCACCTTTACCTTACATAGCTACTGTATGGTCTCCTCAATTTGTATGCCTTTTAATTTATATACTTTTGTGCAAAATTGTGTTCAGTATCCATCTATATAGCAAGTCATTTGAGGACGTGTATGCACAAGAATTATTTTATTATGCACTGATGTCTGAATAATGTTTTTCTGGACATAAAATTATTGATTCTAACTTGTTTGCTTTCATTCTTTGAAAATAACACTTCTTTTTCTCCATGCATCTTAGTTGATGAAGATTCTGATGCCAAGTTTGTCCTTTTTCTGTTTGTATGTGATTCTTTTTCTCTGTGAGCTCTTTAGCTGTCATCTGTTCTCCTTGTTACTCTTCATTGTTATTTGCTTTTTACTATAAGGCATCTAGATGTTTCCTCTTCCAAACCATTTGCCTTTATCAAGGACTTTCAGTGAAAAATCTTTTGTCATTTAAAAAAAAAATTTTTGAATGTTACATATACGTTATTGGTTTCAACATTTACTCTTCCTCTGCAACTCCTGTTCTCTGAATATTATCATTTTTATTTCTATTTTCTATGTATCATTCTCTCTTTAAATATATGATATAATATACAAATATATTTATGTATTAATTTCTATCTTTTTCCATGTTGGACAATGTTCATAATCTATAGTTTCAATATGCTAATTTCTTATGTTAGTACATGTATATCAACCCAATGTTATTATTTTATTTAAATTTTTAATTGATGCAAAATAGTTTTAAATTTTTATGGAGTGCAGTAAAGTATTTGATATGTGTATTCCATGTAGATGAAGTCAGGGTAATCAACATTTTCATATACTTCAACATTTATCAGTGTGTGTGTGCGCGCACACGCATCCCTGCATGTACACATGTGTTGGGAACATTTGAACTCGAGTTATATAAAATATATCATAAGTTGTGAAACACTATAGTCATCCTACTGTGCAGTAGGAGGCTAGAACTTGATTTTTTCCATATCTTGGCTATTGTCAGTAGTGCTGCAGTGAACACAGGGTGCAGATGTCTCTTTGACACACTGTTGGCTTTTGCTTTGGATATATACCCAAGAATGGGATTGATGGATTGGTAGTTCTATTTTTAGTTTTTTGAGGAGCCTACACACTGTTTTCCATGATGGTTATACTGATTTATATTGAATTAGTATATCAGTGTATGAGGCCCCCCTTCTCCATGTCCTCATCAGCATTTGTTGCTTTTTGTCTTTTAATATTGTAGTTGAGTGGTGATTGTTCATACTTTGTTTTGATTCTGTTTTGTGGGAAGGAAATACCTCTAGCATCACTAGTCATCCATCTTGCTTTAAGTCCAAGATATATCCTATGGTGCTAGGAATTGAACCCAGGACTTTGCACATTCTAGAGAAACACTCTCCCTCCAAGTTACAACCCAACTCCCCAGCTTTATTTTTATTTATTTATTTATTTGGTACCAGGGATTGAACTCAGGGGCACTTGACCACTGAGCCACATCCCCAGCCCTATTTTGTGTTTTATGTAGAGACAGGGTCTCACTGAGTTGCTTAGCGCCTCACAGTTGCTGAGGCTGGCTTTGAATTTGTGATTCTCCTGTGTCAGCCTCCCTAAGTGCTGGGATTATAGGTGTAAGCCACCGTGCCCAGCCTTCCCAGCTATATTTTAAATACATAACCCTCATTCTTTGCTTTTTCTACATTTTCTTTTTTTAAAACAGGTTAGTAATTACTTACCTATTTCTTGTGGCATATTTATTATATCAACTTAAAAACATTTATCTCACGATTTTTATGTGTCTGTGATGAAATCTACCTTTCTATATGCTTTCTTCCCATTGAGGAGTTTTATTTCTAAGATACCCTCTTATTCTGGTCTGAGTTTATTTTCCTAGGGACTCTTAGCTACTTACATATTAACAAACAACAGATGACATTGCTCATATGCTACTCCTCACGGTACCATCGTAAGAGCTCTGAGACATCTGCTGTTGATGGGTAGGCACTATTGGTTCCTCAGTATATTTCCTTTACTATTCTCCCATGTCAATGCCTTACTGTCTCCCCAGGCCAAAGCCACTATCTCTCCCACACATATAGTTCAAAATAGCTCCAATAGTTATCCAGATTATTTTTTTTCTCAGTATTTTTCCTTTATAGATCCTTAATGTTTGACATAGGAAAAACATTGCTCTTTTATTATTTCAGTAAATTGGTACATAAGGTACTGGCAATGATTTTCACTCCTTACCGAACAGTAACTTATGTGTAAGAACAGCACATAAACATGTTTAAACAACTTTGGCACTGCCTTTTATCCAGGATGAGTAGTGCACAATACAATTAAGAAGCTGGCTCTCTGAGATATTTAACTGGTATCAACATTCATTGCTGAAGGCATGACATTTAAGGAGAGACCACAATGAAGTGAAAAAGTAAATCACTTTAAGATCTGTGAAAAAATATTACAAATGAAGGAATCTGAAAGTGTAAAGCCCGAAGGTAGGATGATCTTGATGTGTTGCAATTTAAAAGAGGAAGGCCAGTTTATAGCTAGAATAGATTAGGTGGAGACAGTGATAGATTGGAAGGAAAGAACACTGACACACCAGTCAGAATGTATAAGGCAGGGACTGGCAAGCTTTTTCTGCAAATGGTCAGAATATAAATATCTTAGTTTTTTTATTATTTTATTTATTTTATTATTTTATTATTTATTTGTGGAATAAGTCACAAAAAGGGGGCTACTATAGGGTTATATGTGTGTGAGGAAACCAGAACACATTATAGAACATATTGTCTAAGTCAAAATCACTCAGATCTCTTGTAATAGCACAAAACAGTAATAGACAATACTGAAAACCATAAAAGTATGCCTATGTTCCAAGAAAACTATTAAAAAAAAAAGTGATGGGCTCATGCCAACTTCTGTTCCTCTAAGCACGTGATCAACAGAGTGTAAAGGAAACCCATGGAATGGAAAAAATACTTGCATATCACATATCTGAAAAATGATTGTCTAGAATATATGAAGAACTCCTATAAAAATCAATCCCAAAATTTGTATGGATCCACAAAAGCCCCAAAATGTCAAAACCATCTTGAGCAAAAAGAACAAAGTAGGATACATTACCTAACTTACACACTTAGTACAAGACTGTCATAATCAGGCCAGCATAGCACTAACATAAAAACAAATATATACTAATGGAAAAAACTAGAGTACCTAGGAGCATTCCCAGGTATACATAGCCAGCTGATTTTTGACAAAGGAGCTAATAAACATATGAAAAGGTGTTCCAACAACATGACTAATCAGGAAAATGTAAATCAAAACTGAAATGAAATACCACATCACACTCATTAAGTCAATAAGTATTAAAAAAAAAGGAAAGGAAAATAAAAAAGGGGGATGGAGAAAGAAAAGAAATATGGGCAAGGCTGTAAAGAAATCGGACTCATTGTGTATCATTGGTGGTAAGGTCAAATGATGGAACTGCTATGTAAAATAGCATTGCAGTTCCTCAGAAAACTAAAAATAGAATTACTGTATAGTCCAATGATTCCACTTTTGAGTGTACATGCAAAAGAATTAAAAGTAAGATCTTAAAGAGATACTTGTGGATTCATATAAATGTGGTATATACACACAATGGGATATTATTCAGCCTTAATAAGAGAAGGAAATTCTAACATAGGCAACAGCAAAGATGACCCTTGAGGATGCTAAGTGAAATAAGTCACAAAAAGGGGGCTAATGTTTGGTTATATTGTGTGTGAGGAAACCAGAATATTCAAACTCATAGAGACAGAAAGAAGAATAATGTTTTCCAGGAGCTATGGACCACAGAAAAAATATGAAGACAAAGTTTTGAGACATGTAGATATATGTGGTGGTATTTTGAAGCTAGTTACTTAGTTGTTTTCCAAGGTATAATTTATGTAGGAAAATTCATCTTTGATGGTATGTAATTGTGTAAATTTTGACAAATATAGACAGTCATGTAATTACCACCAAACTAAAGATACTGAAATATTCAAATATTTGCATGCTCTTTTTGTTCAGTCATTTAACTAATATCACATTATTAATTCCTTAGTTTCAATGTAAAATTTCTCACAATAATCTGAAATTATATGACAGAAATCCAGTTGCAAATTAACATTGTTAATCATCAGCTTGTTTTTTGAACACTAACAACTTCTCATGCACAAGCGTATAACTGTGAATAAAACAAGATAGGGATATAAGCATAAGTGATTGAACACATTTGTTTAAATTAGTAGTTTTAAAAATTCTTAACTATAGATCCTTAACTTATAAAGCAGAGGCACAGATTTGTGGGAAAGAAGATGTTTTGTGTGCTGTTTAATCAACCTTTATAGTCTTTCTCTAGTCATTTTTTAGTGATACATGGATGTAAAATTAGGAAGTGTTAAATCAGGATAAAACTAAAGGAAGATATGTGCTGAATTCACACTTTTAACTCTTTGGTACTCTAGAAGTATATAAAATATTGAAAACATTTTGTAAAAAAAAATAGCAGGAAGCTGATATATGGGAAATGGTTTTTGAAAATGGTTTAAAATATCCGAATATATTATGAGACAGTGCTTAGCATTCTTTACCCTTAAATAACCTTAACTCCCTTCAAACGTTTCATCTCCTTCAAGTCTGTAATTCCAGCACTTAGGGAGGCTGAGACAGGAGAATCGCAAGTTCAAAGCCAGCCTCAGCAAGGACGAGACACTAAGCAACTCAATGAGACCCTGTCTCTTCATAAAACACAAAATAGGGCTGGGGATGTGGCTCAGTGGTCAAGTACCCCTGAGTTCAATCCCCAGTACCAAAAAAAAAAAGAAGACCAGAAGGAACAGAGAACAGATGATGTTCTGTTAGCTGTTGTGCAATGGCAAATGGAGAAACCCACAAGTATATTCATTGAACACATTCCTTTTGAAAAATAATGTGAAAAAAAGATAATGAAAACTCCCTATTACATTATCTGCTCTAAGAAAATACAGTGACAGTTTCTTCTTTTGGTATTGCTTTCAGACGGGTGCTAAGCGCACACTCCCTGCCTGGTGAAGATTTCAATGCATACACAATTCCTCTCTTTCCCAAAAATATGGCATTAGAATGAGCACTTTCATAATCATATTCCAAAATGAAAATGAGAATGAATGTCAGAAATAATAATGGGAGAGGCCTTCATAGCCTGCAAGCTCAATTAGAGTAAGAAAAAAACTATAACTTCTAATAAATTCATTACATAATCTATTTCAAAGTATCACAAGGAGGATCTGTGAGTAAAATGAAAGATAAAGCTTTGGGGGTCTATTTAAATATTTCTTGGAAAAGAAAAGTTAAATATATAAATAAACAGTCTGTTTCTCTTTCTAGTGTAAAGAAAATTGGAACTTCCCAGAATTCTGCTTTGACTCTATGTCAAATCTAATACCCTTCCACCCTCCAAGCCTCCCTGTATACTTGCAAGAGCCTTTCATGAAAAAATGAGTTACATCTTTCCAAACATTATCTTTCAAAGCTCTCAATTAGACCATATTCTAAGAGTGTGAAGAAGAAATATAAGCATTAGAGGATAAAGAGATGAAAGTATGAAAATAACAAATTGTAACAGATGAGAGTACTGAATTACATTGTATTCACGTGATTAAGAAAGAATAAAAGAGAACCACCTATATCAATGGCTTCAGAGACTCACATTATGTTTTTCTATAATATAAGTATTAATAAAAGACTTAGATGGTGGCTTTATAAAGGATAGGTGAATTGTGGAAAACCAAACACTGTGTAGAACAGAATTTTTATCATTCTTATGTTCCACTTTTTTTAAAAAAAATAACCATGAATGACATGACCTGTATCTTTATCATCAGACTTTTTTTAAAAAAAAAATTATTATTAATTTTAAGCTTATACTTTTATGGCTAGTATGTCCTAGTTCAAGAATAAAGTGATAAATATTACACATATATTAATTTACAGACATTAACATAGCAAAGCTTATCCAAATACCATCTAAAAATATAATCTTTTATTGTTGTACAAATTTTTGGAAAACACCAAGATAGATAAAATGGTCTTTTTTTAAATTTAGTAATTCTATAATTAGTATCTATTATGTATAAACCCTTTTCTAGGCACTAGTATATGTAGGTTAATTGAGAATTATCTTAGTCCTTGAAAATTTCAACGTCAGTAGGAAAGAAAATTCACATTATTAAATTAGGCCAGATCATTCCTAGGACGACTTTTGTCATAGAGATTATATGATGCACTGCATGTGTGAAGCAAGTTGGAAGCCAATCCTACAAAACAGGTGGGATACTTGACTTCTCAGTTATCTCTGGAAGGACTTAACATTCATCTGATATTCAAGAACTTGAAAGAGCAATTTAAAAAAAAGAAGACTTCTTCCCAGAACATATTATAAATCTATTAGGTATATCGAAATAAAAGGTCACTGAGTCAAGTGAGCCAGGCAGTTTATATCCAAGAACAATATTTGTAGTTATGAATGTAATGAAATCTTTTGCTTCAAGAATTAATTTCCCCAATGTATAGTTGGCTGAATAATTGGTTTGGTGAATACAGACGAGATTTCTTATTTCTCAAAAGCAATACTGGCCCCAGCTCATTTGGAGGCATCTGCCTTTTTGTGGGATGGCACATGCCATGTTTCTATTAAGCAAATTGAGCTTGCAAAATTTACCTGCTAGTGGCAGAGATATGGGAGACATTCTGTCATTCAGCATCAATTCAGAATTTAGTACCAAATGTTCTTGTCATCAAAAGCTCTGTACTTGAGTCCTAACATGGCTAGAGTTTCAGTTCTGATGTCACTGTCAAGTTATATAGTTTAAGACAAAGGAGATCCTAATATTTAAACCCTGATGGGTACTGCAGCTTAAATTTAGAAATGTCCTCTCTGTACTCTGAAAGATTGTCGTTGAAAAGTACTCTCTACATTTTTACTTAAGGAAGGTATAGGAAGCAACTTCCTATTTTGGTTCTACAAACCTCCTTTGAAACCACAGATCTGTATTAACTTCAAGTGTCCTTACAAGGACAAAGTCAAATGAGTGTTTTCCTGAGGAGAATCTGTAGTGAAGACTATTGGTAGTGTCAAGATCAGAAGGGAAAATTCTGTCTTATTTACCATCTTCACCTTGCTACCCTCAGGAGAACAACCCTAAAAAAAAAAAAATAAACTATCACTCTATTTGTTTTCTTATATCTGAGAATCTTTTTGGCTATAAAAAATAATTGAGTAGAAAAAGTCTACATTGTAATTGAGGAAAAAAATCAACTTTGGGATCAAATGATCTCAGTTTGAATTTTGTTAGCCTTCTGAGGTGAAAGAAGATAGATAGACTTACCTGCTGTTAAGTCTTTTAATCTGAAAAGAATTACAAAATATATTTTTCCTGTTGTCCTTGATGTATGCTTGAAAGTACTTGATACCTAGCCACAACTGGCAATGTCTTTATCAATATTGTCATTATCTCTGGTGTGTACAAATGGTGTATACTTTCCATAGGCTCAAGTAGGACACTAATTTATGTTCCTGGCAAGGCAGGGGAGGGAGTTCACAGTCTTAAGGACCTCCTTACTCTCTGACAGGTAGACCTCCAATAACATTCAGGACCAGAATCTGAAAAAATACAGATTTGTGAATTTAAAAACATAAACTTTTCATTTCTGAGGACACTGTCTACCATCGAATTTAGGAATCCCCTAAAGCAACATCAAGCCAAGGACCACAACTGTATGGATAATTTTTGCTCTTGGATAAGTAATTATAACTTGAAAATGTTAGAGGGTATTAACACTAGCTATTTAATCTTGGCTCTATTTAACTACCACATCAACTTTAACCACTAATTATTAATAATTACATACCACAATGAGTATCATTTCATATCTGCTAACATTTCTATTAGCTTTTTTCTTGAATACTGTTGATCCTGGTTTCACCTCTCAGAAAGAAATAAAATATTCAAAATGGTAGTGAACCTTAAGCTAATCAATGTCAGGAGTTTCCAAGCATTTTTGAAAGAACCAAATCAATTTCTTAAAAAAAAAAGTCTCATGCAGATGCTTAATGCATAAGAAAGATAAAAGTAAATTTTCTTTGTTAGAAGTTTGATATCCCACTCTCACACACTTTGCTAGATCAAACATTCTGGTAGTTTTCATGGGTCTAATACATTTTTTTTTCTTATTTTTATAAAACCACTGACATTTCCCATTAAGAACTATCCATCCTGCCATTCACATATCCCCACTGAGATTATCAATCATGTTGCATTTCCTTCCTGTCACATGACATCATCTGTCTTACCTAGCAAAGAGCCCATCTTCACCAAGATTTGGCTATCAGGTGCCAGGGAATATATGGCAATACTGTTTGGGGATCCAAAGGGATAAGTTATTAGGCTTAGGGTAGCTTGACATGAAAGAGGCTTTCTGAAAATAAACTTAGTAAACAGTCAGAAGAATCACAGTAACATCATTTTACACATTGATCTGGATGGAGTCAAGCTAAGAAACCCCAAGTATCTATGCAATATTGGCATATTGTTAATTAATTAATAGCTCATTTATTTATTCTGCAGCAATTCCTAAAATACACTTGACACCCTCTCCTTCACTTCCTTTACCTCATCATCCTCTAGCTCAGACATGGATTCTATTACATCATAAAGTCACAATTGCCTATAATGACATGCATTCAATAAAAATGCATAAGATATTTTTTTAGCCATCCATATTTCTTTTTTTTCCGGAAAGAGAAGCTATTTATTTTCCTAAAATATTTGTTGTTCAGGAACCAAAAATGTATACAATTAACTGGCAATGATGGAGATTAATGCATTATACAAATATAGGGGAATACCATTACCATTCATTTCTTGAGATTACAAAACATAATCATTTTAAAATTCACTCTGAGTATAATTTCTTAGCAAATGCCAAACAACTCATTGAGGTATTTTCAAATTAGCCTGGATATCAGAATGGAACAATACCATACACACATAGTATCTCACAAAATGTGTCTTTGTTTCCCTATAGTTTATTAAAATACTTTTACTAAAAAAAAAATATTCAAACAAAATTCTTGCCTGGAGTAAATGTCTATGAAATGCTTATAAGAGCTGATAGAAGGTAACTTGGTATTTTTGGCCAGGTTTGGTAGCACCTGCTTACAATCACAATCACATGGGAGGCTGATGCAGGAGGATCAAATGTTTGAGGCTGGAGGCAGAGCAGACACCAACCTCAACCCCACACATGGAGGAGGCAGAGCAGATACTGACCCCGGCCCCAGTGTGCAAATGGTGGCTGCCCCTACCTACAATCATCTAGAGTCAACAGCCAGGACCAGGAAGATCATCCCTAAGGTCTCTGCAGGCCCAGTTACACCAGAGGTGAGGTATTGGTAACTTGTAGGGACAAGATTATAGGGTAGAAACTGTAATAACTCAGATCAGCATTGCTAGAGAGGAAGGCACATGAACAATATGAAAAAAAAAAGGGAAGAACATGTCCCAAACAAACCAAAATGCTATAACAATAGAATCAATTGACAACACAGTAGATAAAATGTCAGAGGAGTTCAGAATGTACATAATTGAAATGATCTTTAAAGCATAGAATAATATAAGAGAGCAAGTACAGGCAACAATTGATCACTCCAACAAAGAGATAAGAGATCAATTACAGGGAGCAAATGATTACTTCAAAAAGAAGAGACTTTTAAAAAGAACCAAGCAGAAATCCTTGAAATGAAGGAAACAATAAACCAAATAAAAAATTCAATAGAAAGCATCACCAACAGACTAGAGAACTTAGAAGACAGAACCTCAGACAATGAATACAAAATATATAATCTTGAAAATAAAGTTGACCACACAATGAAGATGGTAAGAAACTATGAACAGAATATCCAGGAATTATGGGATAACATAAAAAGACCAAATATAAGAATTATTGGGATAGAGGGAGACATAGAAGTACAAACCAAAGGAATGCACAATCTCTTCAATGAAATCATATCAGAAAATTTTCCAAACATGAAGAACAAATTGGAAAATCAAATATAAGAGGCTTACAGAACACCAAGTATACAAAACTACAACAGATCCACACCAAGTCAGATTATAATGAAAAAGACTAATTGCACAATAAGGACAGAATTTTAAAAGCTTCAAGACAGAAGGAGAAGATTACATATAGGGGGAAACCAATTCAGATTTCAGCAGGTTTTTCAACCCAGACCCTCAAAACCAGGAGATCCTGAAACATCATATACCAAGCTCTAACAGAAAATGGGTGCCAACCAAGAATCTTACATCCAGCAAAATTAAGCTTCATTTTTGATGATAAAATAAAAACTTTCCATTATAAACCAAAGTTAAAAGAATGTACAGCAAGAAAGCCTGCACTGGAGAGCATTCTTAGCAGAATATTCCACAAGGAGGAAATGAAAAAACAACAATGAAAATCAGCAAAGGGAAGAACTACACTAAAGGAAAAGTCAATCAAAGGAGAAACCAAGTCAAGTTAAAACCCAAAAATAAACTAAAATGAATGAGAATACATGTCATATTTCAATAATAACTCTGAACATTAATGGCCTAAACTCATCAATTAAAAGACATAGACTGGCAGATTAATTTTAAAAAGACTCAAATTGTGGAATTCACAAGGATGTTGGCTCAGGGCTATGCCTACAATGGAGAAAAGGACTTTGTTAGGAACATCAGCTGAAGATAAAAAATGGTTATTGTGTTATCCAATAAATTTCTTATCCTTATTCTTCTATAGCTGTATAAGTAAGGCAATTATTTTTCTTTCTTCTTTCAAAAAATTTTTCTTCATTTTTAGTTTTCCATAATTTAGATATGAGATGACTAGGTATTACTTTATTTATTCTCTTATTTATAATTGGTACTTACCCTACTTGATATTCTCTCACAATCTGTGCTTTTTATCTCATCTAAGTTCTTAAAAAATTTTCAGATAGTTTTACTTCCAATATTTTTCTGTATTCTAATTATGTATGCTTTATTCTTTGGTATTGTCTTTTTGTATTCTAATTATGCATGCTTTATTCTTTGGTATTGTCTTCTTTTGATATTGTCTTTTTGTATTCTAATTATGCATGCTTTATTCTTTGGTATTGTCTCATAGTTCTTGGGTTGATTTTATTTCCTTTGCATTTTTGTTTGGGAAATTTTTATTTAACTTCCCATCAAGATCATGGTTTCTTTCCTTGGCTATAATTTAATTGATGGCATCAGAAGGCATTCTTCCCTTCTATTTCAGCATGTTTGATTTCAAGAATTTTGTTTTGATTCTTAAAGCTTCCTAATATAGTTTATAAGTTTTTTTGCAGGCTATATACTTTTTTCTCATTAGAGTATGTAACATATTAATCATAATTATTTAGTTTGTTTTAACTTGGCAATACAAACATGCAAATCAAACTTGGCAAATCAAACATGAGTCTGATTTTTATCTTCAGACTACATGTTAGCATATCTTCTGGCCTGTCTTGTAGTTTTTTTTGAAATCCAGACATGTTTTATTGAATGATAAAAAATGAGGTAAATACACCACTGATAGGAGTATTTATTTTATCTGGTGAGGACTTGTCTGGTGTTTAATGCTTGCTTGCAGCTAAAGGTACCAGACGCTTTAAGTTTTCATCCTGTACTTTTTTTTAGCTCACTGTTTGAGTTTCTAACTTAAACACTACTTCAGGTAGAAAGAATGCATGTATTACAACTCTTTCAGCTGTAATTCATTGCTGTTATACCAGATCCTTGCTGTTGTGAAGGTCAGATATGGGACAAAATCTTATCCAATCTTTAAGTGGGTTTATGTCTGAGGACTACGATTTTCACAAGTGTTTCATCTGTGTGTACCACCCCCACTGGCACCCTTGCTCCTGTCTCTGACTGCAATATTCCTGATATTTTTCTGTAAAACTTTGTCCTTAATTGACTTTATTTTTAATTCACAACCTAATACTATCAGAGACATGAAGTCTTTTTGGAATCTGCAGTGGGAAATTGGTAGGGTATTTGGAAGAAAAACTGAGATTTCCTTATTCACAAATTAGCCCATATTCTGTCTCCAGCCATTCTTCAAGATTATATATACCAGTTGCAGCTCTAGCAGAACATTGTTGGGCTCAAGAAATGTAATTTAGTTTTCAGACATTTCTGTTACTGTAAGGATAATATTGATGACTTTTGACTAATTTATATATCAGAGGTGAAACATGAAGTCAGTTTCTTAATTTTAAAACAATGTTTAAAAACTTATTTAATCTTATTCATTCTTTTCATTTCCATACTCTTTTCTCCTTCTCTGATTTTCTTTCCATTTGATCATCCATTTTATTTGGAAAATGCTTTTGTTGAATACAGAAAACCAATGTTATTAATTCTATTTCATGTTTTTAATCTTATTTCTACATCTTCTGTAGACTGTTTTTAATTTCATCACATAGAATAACATATAATTTTTACATATTGAGTAGTTTTATATATTGAATATTTTATAGTTTATCAGATCTACATTGTATTGTTTCTACTCATTCATTCTTAAATAATATACATAGATTCTATTGGATAATTAAAAATAAATAAATTAAAAATACATAAAAAATTGAGGCTAGCTTTAGCAATTTTATGAGAAATAGTTTCAAAATAAAAAAAGGAGGGAAGGAAGGAAGGATGAACGAATGGACGAATGAACGAACTGGGGATGTAACTCAGAGGTAAAATGCCACCCCAAACCCCTAGTTCATTCCTCAATACCCCCAGTTTTTTAAAAAAATAAGTTTACTTGGTTAATGAAAGGTATTCAGGTATTTTCATTCGTCTCTGGATGCTAAGTGTTAAAAGCATTTTACTTTATTTATTGTTCAACATGTTGATCTAGTATTTACTATGTGACCAGTTCTGTGTTAGTGAATGATAGAAAAGTAAACACAAAGTCAGACAGGTTTCTGCCCTCAAGAAACTTACCATATCCAAGACTCATCTTTTCTATGACATTATGGAAATGCTTCTTATTCTTAAAAAGCTCAAAGTACATAGAGTGATATAAACAATAGCCATAAAATTACAGTGCTATACAGTTAATTCATACAACATTTTCAAACATTCACTATGTGCCAGGCACCATATTAGATATTGGGTTTACAACACTTTACAAAAGTTCCTGCCCATATGATCAAGTGGGAATATTTATTAATATCAATAACATTAATACTCAATAGATGATCTGGAACAACCTCTGAGAGGTCATGTATGGGATGTTCTCTCAGCACATCAAAGGTGTATAGTTTAGGAAAGTGGCACATGAGTTGATGAATCCAAGCTAGCCAAGCAAAGAGTGGGCCAAAGGGCAAAAATGACCAAGTGCAGGGAATGAGGTACTGTCCTTACATCAGGAGACTGTGTTAAGTACCAAAGATAAAAGAGAATAAAACCAGGATATAGGACTAAGCTAGGATCTGATCATGAAGAGTGTTGCTAGTCTTGTCAAATTGTTTGGATTGGATTGCCTAAAGGTGTAAAGCCAGGGAGCCATGATCATATTTTCATCTCATATGCATCCCTGTGTTGCTGTATGAAAAATGGTTGAATATAGAAACTGTTCATATGTTGTTTTAAATGCACAGATAAAGAGGCATGCTATACAGCTCAATTCACAGTAGCTAAACTATAGAACCAACCTAGATGCCCTTCAATAAATGAATGGATAAAGAAACTGTGGTATATATACACAATGGGATATTACTCAGCATAAAAAGAGAATAAAATTATGACATTTGCAGGTAAATGGATAGAGTTGGAGAATACATGCTACGTAACATAAACTAATCCCAAAAAAACCAAAGGCTGAACATTCTCTCTGGTAAGTGGATGCTGATCCATAATGGGGGGCGGTGGTATGGAGAGAATGGAGGAACTTTGGGCAAAGGGGCGGGAGGGGAAGGAAGGGGACTTGGGGCAGGAGAGATGGTGGAATGAGATGGACATCATTACCCTAGGTACATGTATGACTGCACATTTGGTGTGACTCCACATCATGTACAACCAGAGAAATGAAAAGTTGTGCTCCATTTGTGTACAATGAATTGAAATGCATTCTTCTGTCATGTATAACTAATTAAAACAATAAAAATGAGAAAAAAAGAAGCATGCTATGAAAATTTGAGCAGGGGCTTAGAGAAGTGGTTTTAATTAACATGTCCAACAATCCCTAATCTTGCACCATTTATATGACAACATTTTCAAGATTATTCCTGGAATATGCATAGGAGATCAAAAATAGTGTTATATCACCGTTGTAAATGAAAGCAATATGTTTTTGGTTCAAATTCAGATGCTTAACAAACTCTGCCCGACCATTAGCAATAGGAAATGCAGAGTCAAGATGTCTAATATAATTAAAACCATAAATATAAATGCTTTAGTAAATAAATCTTTAAATGCCAGCAAGTACCTACTACTAATAGTGTACAACATTGAATTCGCTATTATTAAGATACAATGAAAATTATCTCATTTCATCCTGTCAAGAGCCTCTGAGATACAGATATTTTTAATGAACACTTATTTAGTAAATTAAAGTTCAAAAAGATTAAATGATTTGGCCAGTCACATAGGAGTGGAGTGTAAAGGCCAGAGTTCAAAACCAGGCTGGATGACTTTGAGTTTGTTCTCCTTTTTCTTTGAAGAGCAGTTTCAAGTGGGTGTCCTTGGTGACTTTGGACATTAGCATAGAATGGATGTGGAGGAGGCTTAGTCTTGGGCCTGGCAGATTTTTCTCTTCTCTTCTAGTGAACCATAAGCCTCCTTCAAACATACTCTGCCATTCCTTAGGCTAAGATGCATCCAAGATTAATGCCATTTTTGTCCTTATTAGAGAGGAAGGCACTGGAGCTGTACCACATGTCAGACATCTGGAGTTCTTCTACCCCAACGTCAGTTGTCACAGGCAGAATCCCCCAGAACCTTAGGACAAATTGAGTCCCAGTGACTAATACAAGTTCTAGTCAGTGAATGCAGATTATA
Source organism: Geosciurus inauris (assembly GCA_004024805.1). Classification (NCBI taxonomy): domain Eukaryota; kingdom Metazoa; phylum Chordata; class Mammalia; order Rodentia; family Sciuridae; genus Geosciurus; species Geosciurus inauris. The sequence goes on along the minus strand of PVHX01017381.1, from coordinate 11,220 downwards.
ACAAACTGAAAAAAGAGGGCTTGGACTTCTAAATCAAATATTTCATTCTCAAGTTGCTTAGAATAAAAGTCTTTCAGAAGCTATCTTCTCAACCAGGACATATTTCTCCTCTTAATGCATGAAATCATGTTTATTTATTGAAGTTTACTATGCCAATTAATACATCTCTGAAACTTCATATTTCCTGGCAGTATTTTATTGCTGAACATCTGCTTTGAATTTTCTAACAAGGGTATTAGTAAAGAAAGGAAAGAAAAAGAAAGGAAGGAAGGAAGGAAGGAAGGAAGGAAGGAAGGAAGGAAGGAAGGAAGGAAAAGATGGAGGAGGAGGGAGGGAAGGAGGAAGAAAAAGGGAAGCTTATTGTTGTGGAAATTACAGAAGATACTCTCAGTATGCCAGAGTCAGTTTCTAAATGTTTTTCCTTAAGTTCTGGTCCTTGATCTCTTAAATGGAAAAGACACTGGGATTTTTTTTTCGATTTCTCTCTATAAAGGAAGAATTCTGGAGAGTGGAATCTCCAGGTATGCAACTGTAGACCTCCCTGTCTCCCTTCCCAGATTCTGTCCCTAATTACAACACAACTGGGAATAAAATGAGCTAGAAACTAGAAAGAATGTGGTTCTGCTTTATCTTCTGATCCTTGTCATCTACTGCAGTTTCCACACTAGCCTTGGTCAATATGTCCCCTTATCAAACAATGAAAAATTATACTGAAATCCAGATTGGAAAAAATACATATTAATAATATTATTAAAACTTTGTGATGATTTTATCAACAAAATTGAAGTTAAACTCTTGACTCATTGTACACTTTATTATGTCTTTGCCCAAGGGAAGGCAATTTGATTCTCTTGTTGTTGCCTTCCTTTTCTCTCCTTTCAAAGCTATGATTAAGAACTAATTTATTTAGATCTGCCTGTGATTAGTTGAATGATTCTGCTTCTTGTTGTAATTAATTTTCAGACACTTTAATTGATAGTACCTGTACTATATTTAATGCATTTTGAGGTGCTAGAATAAAATTGTCACTTGTTGAAAAAGTCACAATTCATTCCTTTAAATAGAACACTGAGTTATTCTAGATCAAATTTCTATATATATTTTTTCATGACCATTGTGGAGGAGGAAATTTTTAAGTGAATCGTGGTTTATTCCAATATAAATTAGGAAAATAGAAGCAAAATTATTTCAAAAAATAGTAATCTTTGATCTAAGGGCCATAAACTCTTGGGTAAGCTTTATATAATCTGAAATTATGTATGGGCCCACATACTCACACACATGCAAACACACATACTGGTTCCTAAAAATGTGTCATCTAGATAAGACTTCAAACATTTTCATGGCCTAATCCATTCTGTAGCCTACACACACACACACACACAATTTTAAAACATAAGCTTAGATAATCAATTTCTAAATCAGAATTGCTAGGATTTTTATTTTGAGATTTATGCACCATTCAGACTCAATTGTGCTAGACACATAAAATAGTTATGTCCTTTAATGATTGTAAACTCTCATGAGTGGAGGTCCTGAGCTCAATCCTCAGGAACCCCAAAATAATAACAATACTATTTGAGGGCTGGAAATGTGGCTCAGGGGTAGAGCACTCACCATAGCTTTTGAATGCACAAGACCCTGGGTTCAATCCCCAGTACTGCAAAATAATAAAAATAAAATGGTGAGTTTGCTTGATAATTTTCAAAATGAAGAAACGAAAAAGTTAAGTGGAAATTCATGTGTTGATTATTAAATACTGTTTTTAGCTGTGCTCAAGCATTTCATAAGCTGATACAGTTTTAGAAATATCATAGAAACTTTTTTCTATTTTCTGTTTCTCAATTTTTTATATTCATTTTTAGGTATTAATATTCTTGACTTGATTATTTATTTATTTCCCAGGAGAAATTTGAATTGTAGGTAAAATACACCTGTACAGAGTTTCAAATTATTGTTCTAGTTTATTCTTAAATACACTGTTACTGTAAATGATCTGCTATGGAGTTCCTCATTGTCCATTTCCTTCCTCTAAGGGAATACAATTTTACCAACTCATCATTCACTGAATTGTATTAAATATCACACTGCACACTTTTGACATTCATCATAATAATCACACAACCTGTTCCACTTAAAATTTCATTGAAGGATCTTCCATATTATAATGTTATATTGAAATATTGTGTATTTAAAAATCTTTTAAAATTATTCCATTTTCTGGCAGAAAGTATCTTGACAGAAATGCATGGGGAAAAGAGCTATGCAATTTAAATGTCACATTTATCCCTTGCAATAAATTCTACATCCAGGCAGCTGTATTCTCAGTGAGGTGTTCCTGTCAGTTCTCAGTTCTCAGTTCACCTTTTAACTTCCTGAAAGACTTCCTTGGGCAAAGGAAACTCATTCCTTAAAATTTTAGTCAATGAGAAGCAGAAGTTGTATTATTAGTTGTATTATTTACTTAGTGAATCAGAGGCAACCTATGTAAATTTTTCTTTGAAAGTTTAATATTTTCACTCTAGATACTTGCTTCAAACATTAGCAAAAGGGTAGAAGCTTCTGTACATCCAAAGTGCTATCTTTTTCTTAAAAGAATAGCAAATGCTCAAGAGGGAATGAAATGTCTAGCCAACATCTTTTCCATAAGAGCTGATTTCCTTCTCCTTTCTGGACAGAAAGCTTATGTTTCTCTGTTAACTTAAAATTGGTCACAGTCATATGAACTTTGCCAATAAAATGTAAATGTTACAATGTGTACAACTGTTTTATGGGAGTACTTCATGGCTGGCATTTGTAATACCCCATATCTATCTACCTATCCCCCCTTATGTACTCCTTAAAAAATTCATTTATTTATTTTAGTTCTATTTTTTAAAATTGACAAATAATATATGTATATATCTAAGGTATATGTTATGGTAATTTGACACATATATCCAATGTATACTGTTCAAATACAGTTAATAAGCATTTTTATCTCCTGGAACATTTTTCATTTCTCTGTGTTGAGGAACCTCAGATTCTTCTCTTCTAATTACTTTGAAATATCTTATAGTTTGTCAGGCCACCTTTACCTTACCATGGTACAAAATACCAGCACAGCAGAACCAAATCCCACTTTTCTTACTGTATTCTATTACTCATTATCTAATGTCTCTTCATCTCCCCTTCTCTCCCCCCTACCCTTCTTAGTCTCTAGTGGCCACTATCTATTTCATCTCTTCTTCTGTGAGACCTTTTTTTTTTTTAGTTCCCACAAACAATTGAGAATATGCGGCATTTGCCTTTTTCCCACCCCTCTTTCTAAGTTGCTCTTGTAAGTGGAAGCATGGAAGTTGATTTAGAGGTCCCATAATAAGCCATACCTTTGAAGAGAGTTGTCTTGGAGATACTCACAACCCATAATAGACTCCATGAGCAGGAGGCAAACCTAGAGTATTATGAGTGATACTTACCTTCACAGTAGAGCCAACCCAACACGATGCTTTGACTTTGGATGTTTGACAGAGGCTTCAGAAATGTCCTAAATTTTAGTTCAAAAAATAATCTCTCTTTACAGATTGTAAATTGATATATAAACATCCTCCCTCTTTTTTCTACAGCTTTTCTCACATTTCTTCTACAGCTTTTCCAACACTACATTAGTGTCTCTTCTAATATGAAGCATTTATAATACATAGAAAAGTAGAATCTATATTTTGAATAATACATACTAAAAACACTGAGTTAAACTTTAAAAGGGAAAAGTGTCAATTCAGTTCACATGACTTTTGCACTTAAGAAAAATAATGTCAAAGTTAACAAAATCATTACTGGAAACCTGGAATCTATGTCCATCTGATTCCAAAATTCACATTATTTTCACTGAAATCAAAACATTTTCCTAGCTAATGAAACCTAACTCCCAAAGTTGTTGTGAGGATTAAATAGGATATCATGTGCAAAGCAACTGTCCAGAGCCTGACTCCAAGAAATATTCCATAAATGTTAATTTGTCTTCAATAATACTCAAAGTGCCCCTTAAGTTTTAATCAGGTGCCCTTACATATTAAAATTGTCAAACAGCAATCATTATGGTCCTCAGTGATTAGTTCCTTTGCCACAATAGATCATAATGCTCTTTCCAGACCTTTAAAATGAAATTGCAACTTAATCCTGCATTCTTTAGTTTCAGCTTACTAAAATCTGACCTATATCTCTATCTGCATTATGAAATAACTAAAGTTTTCAGTGGACTTAATTACATGAGATTGTCCATTTTCTCCTTGTAATCATTCCTTTTGTCATTATGTTGATAAACCATTGTTTTATTCAGCTTTTTTGTTGCTGTGACAAATGCCTGAGAAAAACAACTTAGAGGAGGACAGATTAATTTTGGCCCTTGGTTTTAGAGGTTTGAGTCCATGGTTGGCTTGCTCCATTGCCTTGGGTTTTAGGGGAGGCAGAACATCATGGCAGAAGGTCATGGAAGCCAAGAAGCAAGAGGAAGTAAAGAAGAAGGAGGAGGAGGAGAAGGAGAAGAAGAAAAGAAGAAGAGAAAGAAGAGGAGGAAGAGATAAAGGACCAGGGTCAAGATATACCCTTTCAAGACATGTCCCCAGTGACCTACTTCTTCCAACTCTGCCCTACCACCTCAATTCTACTGCCTCCCTATAGTTCATTTAAATGATAAATTCATCAAATGAAATAACTCACCAATGAGGTTAGAGCTTTCATGATCCAATCATTTTCTAAAAGCCCTGCCACTGAACATAGCTATATTGAGGACCAAGCCTTCAATGCAGGAGTCTGAGAGGGACATCTTAGATCTCAAACATAACAACCATGTAGTAATCTAGCATACACATAATATATAATATAGATATGTACATGTTGTGTATATGTGTACATTATGTACAATATTTATATGTATATATATTATGTATATATCTATATCAGATTATGTATTTGTATCGGTCTACATATTTTAGTCAAAATATGAGGTCCAAATCTTCCAACTAACTGAATGTGAATGTACACACACATTTACATTTATGGATCAACATTGTTACTGGTTTTATCTTTAAAATATATTTTCTAACATTCCCTAAACATTTTATGTTTTTACATTCCTAGGCAAAAGGACAGTCTCATGATTTAGAGATTGATTATTTAAAGAAATGATGAAACAAAAGGTTGTAATAGATTCAACATCCACCAGGAACACACAAGAAAATTAACATATTAACATATCTTCTGTTAAAGCTATTTGATATACCAAAAGCATATAAGTACAAAACACTAAAGAGCATGTTTGCTTGTTTTCCTTCTCTAGTACTTCCTGAATATTTCTCACTAAATTTCTACATGCAGATTTGGAAATGCATCCACAAACACCTAGAACATTGACATTTAAAGTATCTTTAAACATCCTCGAATATACTCTTTGAGTTTAGGCAGATGAACCTGAGGTTCAGAAAGAGACTATATGAAAACAATATGCTTACTTATACCTTAAGCTAGTGAAAGTTGTATAACTACTTGGAAGATGGAGTGAGGACAGATATGTTCAGTCTCCAAGCAGAAATAAAACTGTTTTCAGAACACTCCGCATGAATTCCATACAACAGCAGGACCAAGTCATGCTTCTTAAACTCACTAGCTATGTGAAGAACCTTTTATGGGACAAGATAAGACAAAAATGTAAGCCACCATATAAAACAACTAAAAAGAAAGAAACAAGCAATCAAACCAAGAATTGAAGAAAAGAAAAAGAAACTAGCTATATTGTCTTGGAAACTGACTTGAGCTATAATATCCATAGTGTTCTACCTTTCTCATCAGGTTGTCATGAAATCAAATGTGAGTCATCAAGAAGGCCAAGTGCAAGCCACTCTTGGCATCCAGATTGGCACAAGGGCATTTGAATATTCCAAGTTGCACTTTTGAATATGGAATTGTAGAACATAAACTTCTACTTTAAGAGTGTGAATTCTAATGCTAAATCACGTGGAATTTAATCCCAGCTGCTTGATTTACTAGCTTTAAATTGACCTTGGACACGTTACTAACTCCCTGTGCTAAGGATATTTCACCTGTAAAATAGGATAATAATACTTCAGATTTCATAAATGTTGCAAAAGATAAACAAGCTCATACATGAGCAAAATTTAGGAGAGTCAGGCTGCCTGCCATACTGTACAAGTAATCGACAGTGAACATAGACTAACACACTTACTATTATTGTGGCATTATTAGTATTTTCAAGACTGCAAGGAACCTCAAGCCAGTACAAATTCCACATCTAGTCTGTCTAAAAGATGTACAAGAAAATCCTTTTTGCATTTAGCTCGTGGAGAGGGCTTGATTTATTATACTGTGTGATGGTGGAACTCCCATTTTACTCAGCTTTATTGTCAAGCCCATGATTCAAACTCCAAATTGTGGGTACTAGCTGGTCTCTTCTAACAGTTTCCATCAGTATAACTTCACATATTTTAAATTTGTGGTAATCAGGCCACATAGACACTTTTTAATTTAATCTCCAGGGATTTCTCAGCTCCCACATTTCAAACAGCTTGATCAGGGTGTTCTCTGTGACAAAAAGACAGCCTTTCAAACATGAAGGATGCTCTTTTCTCTCCTTACTCATAAGTAGCAATCCTTCCTATATAGTTCCTAAAGAATTTGAATGCAGATTTCAGATCAACTCAAGATTTATCTAATCTCAGTTCTATGCAGTTAATTTTAGGTAGTAATTTATCATTGAACAGAAATCCATTTAATTATGTCAGTCTAATATATTTTGATAAATCCCTTTGTTTGACTATTAACAATGTTGGCAAACTAATAATTAGATGCTGAATTGGTTAATAAAGTTTGACTTAACAATTTGATTTTACTATTTTAGCTTGACACTTACTGAAGATTTTCAGCTGTTAGGCTGATAATTTGAATGATACATACTAATTGATTTGCATCCATCATTCCTTTTCATTTACTCATATTAACTGTATTTGTAACCTTTGGGTACTTTATGGTATGTATTCAAGAGGTACTTCAGACACCAATCTGTCTCCAAATCTTTGCTTTATTACTACAGATTATTAAGCAGTTCCACATTATAGACACAAAGAATGACTTAAGAATCAAATTAAAACAAGTTTAAATAGACTGCGAAATCTTTTCTCAGCAGACTGACTTCTACATTAAATACCCAAATTAATGCACATCACCATTCAGGCAAAGGAACCACTCACTACCTTCTAGACTTTCAGCTATAATGCCTGCTCTTAAGCATAATAATAAAACTTAAATAAAATATTAAGTTTCTTACATAATCATACTACTGTATTTTATATTTGTTTAACGTATCAGGGTAAAAACTTATTTAGCTTACTTATCCATTAGTTATTACCAACACACATTAGATAATACTCAAATTGGACTGAAAGGACAAAACTAATATTGTCTAAGCCTTAAAAGGTTTACTTGCTCATTCATTCATTCATTTGTTCATCTGCTCATTCTGCTCTCCTGGACTTTATCAGCCCTTGGTCGGTTTGTATTATTTATCATTTTTGCATCCATTTCCCATTTCTTCTTTGATACCAATACTTTGTTTTTTCAAGTCAAACAATTTTGTACATCCAGATAATCTTAAGTCCATAAAAATCACTGTCATATGTTCACAGTGATAAGCTCAGGCTGAACTTGAAGACCACAATTCATAATGATAATGTAAGAGGTATGGATACCTATCTATTAAATACCATAGCATATAACCTTACAAAGCAGAAATTTCTAAGATAAACAGGAGAGATAGAAATATAGCAAACAACAGAAACTACCATATTTGCAACTATTACTAACAAATGTTAGCCTTTATAACTTACTTTACATCACATATGTATTGATGTAATAATGTTGTACAATACAAACAGCCCTAAATTCCATTAGAAAAATAAGCATTTATTGCTCAGCCGTCATTCATGTTCAGCTAGGCAACTTCTCTGCTTTTCCCTTGCTTTGCTTATCTGAGGTTTGGCTGTAGCTAAGTAAGGTAGACTTGATTGAAATTATTGCAGTGACTCATCTCTGGTCCATGTGTCTCTCATCCTCTTCCTGGGACCTCTGGCTTGGCCTGGGCATTTCTATTGAATGATGATAAGGAAGGAATGAACAAGTTCATAACCTAATGCTAAAGATTCATTTGGCCCTGCAGGAAAATCAAGGTGAAATAAAAGTAGAGGATTTAAGATGAAAATAAATCTGCATTATAGATTAATATTTTTAATCCTGTGGTATCAAATTAACATTTTATGAGTTTAAGGATATGTTTAAATATTTTAGTCTCCAGTTCCTCCCAAAGTGAATCACCTTAGCTTATTATATGCCAGTTGACAGACATATTTGTTAACATATATAAGATTCTAAGGCCAGCATATGGCTTAATGTATGTTAAATAAATGTAAGCACATTTTCTCCCTAAATTCTTTCTCTCAGTTGTAGACAGAAACATGGAGTTCATTTTTTGTGATAGCTGTGCAAACCTCAGACCTAAAAATAATTTAGCTCTGTTTAGAAAGATGTTTTATTTTTCTTCCATTTCAGAAACTATTACCAAGTTATAATGAACATTCCTTTCCTTCTACATATCAAACTCTGTTTATCTGTTGCAAGTTTTAATTGTAACTTTTACTACATGATGCCGAAATGCTTTACTTTCTACTTCTGCCAAAAAAGGTGTACAGAGATAGGTACATGAAAGAGATAGGTCTGTCTCTTCCATTTGGGATTTGTATCTTGCCATCTGCTTTTATGTTTTTTGTTGCCTGCTAAGAATCCATGTATCTTCCAGCCACAGGTTCCACACAGAGCTTCTAATAAGGTGTGTTTTGCACTAAGATTTCTCCGTTGTGAATGAAGTATTTCCTTCCTGCCAAGGTCATCCTTTTCTGCTCCAGGTGCTAATTTGTGCTGCTCTTGATCCACTCATATTATTGATAGAGGAGTCCTTGGTACGTGTTATATTGAAATATTACTAATGTATGAACTGTAACATTAAATTTCTAATCTAATCAATCAAATGGCATATATATGCAGTAGATGCTTGGCTAGTAAAAAGATTAATTGCCATGTGCAATGAAAACTAACTCTCTATCAGGTGAAATATTGCACGTCTCCCACAGAAAGATGGAAGCCTGAACACTGTTAAGCTAATGACTACTTCTGCCATTCAACCATATGGATTGCCTTTAAGACAAACTGAAATGAAGATTAAAGGCATGTAAAATCAACTCTCTATTAAAGCAGTTAGAGCTTTTCTCCAGATTCTACAGGAAAATTATGCAATCTGTTGCAAAACCAGGCACTTGTCTCCCAGATGGTGCCCAGAATCTATCTAAGCAAACACTTCTTCCCTGCTCTGTGTAACAAACCAGGCATATTTTTGATTTTCTGTGCTTGATTATGCATCTGAAGACATTTACACTGGAAGGGCCTGTAGAGATGTTGTGGATTTGCATTGTAAAACTCCACAATGTTGTGGTAATATATACTTCTGAGAGCAAACCTCAAGTTATCAAGTAAAGGATGATTTGGCTTTCTGAGAAGTACTATGTCCCTGATTTGTTGGCTAGCATTTTTTTTCCCAAAGCATTCTGCTTGCTGCTAATCAAAATGTAAAGCCATGAGTCTCTCAGATTGTGATAATCTCTTAATTAATATGGGCATGATTGCTTTCTTGAGGCCTACTGTGAAGTAAATTATTGGTAATAGGGTACATGCATTTAATTATTATTGAGGAAATTTTTGGATGGAAAGATCTTCCCTTTGAATGGATAACCCAAAAGGGTTTTATTTTCTCTCTGCATGTATTGGGCATAAAAATCAGGCTACATTATCATCCATTTATTTTCCATCATTTTTCTGGATCTTCTTGCCCTCTTCATGCCCAGAGCTCTTTTCTGTCTCTCTGTGCCTTGACTAACAGCCTATATCTTCAAGCTCATATCAGAATCTAGAAAGACGTTTTTCATCACTTGAAATTGAATCACATGCATGATGTGTTCATCTAGGCTATCAGGAATATACCTGTTTCAGACTTAGCCTGGTGCTTGCCCTCCAATATCTAGTCTATAAGAAATACAAATGAACTATATTTGAATTTGTATATTTCTTTTCCCTAGTAAGAATACTGGCCCATGATAAGCACTCATAGATTTTTGTTAGCTTGCTTGCTTGGTTGACTATAGGTTAATGAATACTGAATGAATAAATGAATTAATTCATGAGGGAAACTTAAACACACATGCATACACACACATGTATATATACACAGTATGCAAAGAATATGTATTACATAAAGTGTTTTTCCTATATAAAGTATGTTATATAAAGTTTATATATTTTATATATACACATATATATACACATATATATGTGTGTATATACATAGTATATAAAGAATATATAATATATAAAGTGTTTTTCCTATATAAAATATGTTATATAAAGTTTATATATTTTATATATACACATATATATACACATATATGTGTGTATATACATAGTATATAAAGAATATATAATATATAAAATGTTTTTCCTATATAAATTATGTTATATAAAGTTTATATATTATATATATATATACAAACACACATGTATATGTATATATATTTTTAATTTTCCTTTATGAATTACTTGGACCAGCTAATCCATCAATTCATTCATTTATTCATTCATTATAAATAGATGGTATTATTATATATATTTAAATTTTCCTCATGCAAATAAATCAGAAATCCATATACATATGTGGATACATGTGTACATATATGGATTTCTGATTTCTGCTCATGAAGAAAAGTTAAATGTATTTAAGTATACATATATCCTATTTGAAGTTCATTTAATATATAATGTATATACTGATTTTTTTGGTAACATGTAAAGAATTTGGAAGTCATAATTCAAATCCTTTTAACAAGAAAGAAAGCTGAACAAGCTGAAATTTAATTAATTAATTATTTTTCTTAGATCCATAATAGACTTAAGATCACATAACAAACCACCTGCCCTAAAAAAAAAGAAAAAAGACAAAAAAGCAAAAAAAAAAAAAAAAAAAAAAAAAAAAAAAAAAAAAAAAAAAAAAAAAAAAAAAAAAAAAAAAAAAAAAAAAAAAAAAAAAAAAAAAAAAAAAAAAAAAAAAAAAAAAAAAAAAAAAAAAAAAAA
>PVHX01017380.1:0-40275 GCA_004024805.1 Geosciurus inauris | reverse complement strand
AAAACACAAAATAGGGCTGGGGATGTGGCTCAGTGGTCCAGTGTCCCTGAGTTCAGTCCTCTGGTACCAAAACTAGAAAAAGAAACAGACCTACCCAGCAACAAAAGAAATGCCAAATGAATCCAAGATTTAGCAAAAAAATTTTTTTTTTTGGTACTGGAGATTGACCTCAGGGGCACTGGACCACTGAGCCACATCCCCAGCCCTATTTTGTGTTTTATGTAGAGACAGGGTCTCACTGAGTTGCTTAGCACCTCGCCATTGCTGAGGCTGGCTTTGAACTCACGATTCTCCTGTCTCAGCCTCCTTAAGTGCTGGGATTACAGGCTTGAGCCACCACGCCCGGCTGATTTAGCAAATTTAAATGAAGCTATAAACGTGCTACAAGAAAACAATTTTTTAAAATTATTATGTAATGGGAAAGGTATCTAAGGGGAAAGAAAAAAATTAAAAAGAAATCTAGATGCTATGGAGATAAAGCTTCAGAAATTTAACTAAATTAAAATTCCAGTCAAACACAGTGGCACACGCCCTTAATCCCAGTGACACCGGAGGCTGAGGCAGGAGGATCCTAAGTTGATGGCTGAATGGAATACTGGGACCTGGTTGGAGGAAGCAGGTCACTGGGCATACTGCCCTGGAAGGGCTGGCCTTCTCCCTGGCCCCATCCTTGCTTTTCTCTTTTCTCCTCTCTCTCTCTCCCCCCACACTCTGGGTCTAGAGCAATGGAGACGGCTGATCATGGACTGAAACTTCTGAAACTATGAGCCAAAGTAAATCTCTCCTGCTCTAAGCTGTTCTTGTGGGTATTTTGGTCAGAACGACTAGCAGACACATATCTAGAAACCAGAGAATGGTCAACATTACAAGATATTGCTGAGGGGCTGGGATTGTAGCTCAGTGGTAGAGCACTTGCCTCGCATGCGTGAGGCCCTGGGTTCGATCCTCAGCACCACATACAAAGCAATAAAATAAAGACATTGTGTCCATCTACAGCTAAAAAAAATTAAAAAAAAAAAGATATTGCTGAATTCCTCTCTGAAATGTTTGTTTCGATCTCCATTCCTACCAACCTTATGAGTGCCTGGATTCTGTTGCTATTCAGCCTTTTGGAATTTTTCAATCAGATGGTGTGTGTGAGATGGAACCTTGCTTTAATGTGTGTTTTCCTAATCATTAATGAGCTTGACAGTCATCCGTTTACTGAATATTGGGTTTCTGCTTCTTTAATTTGCTTGTTCACTTATTAGCTAGCTTTCTAGTAAGTTAGTGTTTTGTTTGTTTGGCTTTCTGGTTTTTTGTCTTTTTCCTATTGATTTATACAAGTTCTTTACATATTTCGACTACAAGTTCCCCAAATCCTAGAGAATTAGGTCCAGGAAGAGAGAGAGAAGGACAAGTTGGGAACTGGGGGTGAGATCAGACTGCCCCATCTCTCCTTCTGCTCTTCAGAATAATTAAGAAAATGAAAAGCAACCACAAATTAAAGAAAAGGTTTGCAATGTATGCATCTGTCAAAGGACTTACATCCTATTTTCATTAGCTTTTTTGTCACTGTGACTAACATGCCCAATAAAAACAGGCATACACCTGTAATTCCAGCACTTAGGGAGGCTGAGACAGGAGAATCGTGAGTTCAAAGCCAGCATCAGCAATGGCGAGGAGCTAAGCAACTCAGTGAGACCCTGTCTCTACATAAAACACAGAATAGGGCTGGGGATGTGGCTCAGTGGTTGAATACTCCTGAGTTCAATCCCCAGTGCCAAAGAAAAAAGGCTGGGGATATAGTTTAGTGGTAGAGCCCAGCTGGAAATCAGACATGAGTATATACTTTCCTTAGTTCATCTGGGTGCTATAGCAAAATGCTATCAACTGGGTAGCTTGTAAACAGCAGAAATTAATTTCTCACAGTTTTGGAGGTCGGGAAGTCCCAGATTAAGGGGATAGTAGTTTTAAGTGTCAGATGAGGGCCTGCATCCTGGTTCTTAGGTCCTGGTTCAGTGGTGGTAACCTCTTGCTGTGTCCTCTCATGGTAGACAGAATAAACCAGTTCTCTGGGGCCTCTTTTATAAGCAAATTCATGAGGACTCCACCTTCAAGATGTAATAATCCCCCAAAGACCTGTCACCTTGATGGTCAGGATCTTGATATATGAATTTGGTGTGTGTCTCTGGTGGGGGACAGGAGTCAAAAGCATTCAGACCAGCAAAGCATGATGGCATCTGCCTATAATCCAAGCAACTCAGGATCTTGAGACAGGAGTATCACAATTTCCAGGCCAGCCTCAGCAATTTAGTAAGGCCCTAAGCAATTTAGTGAAATCCTGTCTGAAAATTTAAAATAAAAATAAAAAGGGCTGGAGCTGGGCATGGTGGCACATGCCTATAATCCCAGCACTTTGGGAGGCTGAGACAGGAGAATCGCAAGTTCAAAGCCAGCGTCAGCAATGGCGAGGAGCTAAGCAACTCAGTGAGACCCTGTCTCTACATAAAACACAAAATAGAGCTGGGAATGTGGCTCAGTGGTTGAGCATCCCTGAGTTCAATCCCTGGTACCAAAAAAATAAAAATAAAAGGGCTGGAGATGTAGCTCAGTGGTGAAGCACCCTGGGTTAAATTCCCAACACCAAAACAAAAACATTCAGACCATAGCAATAGTTGCATCTGCATGAAGCACTAGAAAATGTAATCTGACTTTTAATAACAGAAAATAGATGAACAGTTACCTGAGGCTGGGTGAGAGTTCACCTGGGAAAAGGCAAAAGGGACCTATCATTTTGGGGGAGGTGTTAGGAATGTCCCTTATCTTGATCATGGTAGTGATTATGCAAGCAAATAAAATTGTCAGAACTTGAGACAGGAGAATTGTGAGTTCAAAGCCAGCCTCAGCAATGGCGAGGCGCTAAGCAACTCAGTGAGACCCTGTCTCTACATAAAACACAAAATAGGGCTGGGGATGTGGCTCAGTGGTCGAGTGCCCCTGAGTTCAATCCCCAGTACCTTAAAAAAAAAAAAGAATAAAAACATTAGGACTGGGATTGTGGCTGAGTGGTAGAGTACCCCTGAGTTCAATCCCCAGTACTGAAAAGAAAAAGAAAAGAAAAGAAATAGAGCTAGAAATAGATCCCCAGGTATCCAGCATGGAAGGTGAGAACAGAACAAATCAGTTAGAAAATGGCAGACTTGGGATAATTGTACATATGGGAAAAGATAAGCATAATTCCCTACCTCAGATTGTGTGCAAAAATAAATTCAGGAGGGTCAAAGTTCTAAACCCAAAGAGTAAAATGTCAAAAGGTTTAAAATAAAGCATAAAAGACTGACTGGGCTGGCAGTGGCGGTGCACATCTGTAATCCCAGCCACTGGGGAGGCTGAGGCAGAAGGATCCCAAATTCAAGGCCAACCTCAGCAATTTAGCAAGGCCATAAGCATCTTAGCAAAACCCTGCCTCAAAGATAAAAGGGACAGGGGATGTGGCTCATTGGTAAAGTGCCTCTGGATTCAATCCCAAGTCAAAAAGAAAGAAAGAAAAAAAGAATGTGACATCAGAAGAAGAAAAAGATTTTTCAAGTAAGTCCAGGAGGATATTGTTACAGTATATCTTACTTGGTAATTTTCCATTCATAGTTTCCTATCTTGCCCACAGACTCCTATCCCACTCAGTGGCTATAAATCTCTACTTGCCCCAGTTGCACTTGGAGTTGAGCATTCTTCTACTGCAAAGCTCTTGTTGCAGTCATCCCTCTTGAAGAAAGCTGCCTTTGCCATCTATAACAAGTTTCTGGATGATTTTTCTTTAACAGCTAACATCTCCTATTGTGTGACTGAGTCCCAGTTTCCTCATCTGTATCGTGGAAAAAACAACGGCTTCATCATTGAGGCGTGGAGAGGATCAAGTGAGATTCCAAATGACTCTGATAAAGAGTAAAGCTAAAGTATATACTCTTTTTCCAGAGGTCCCTGTTTTAAGTCCTAGGTGGAGGACTGCATAAGTCTGGAGTTGATGTGCTTGGGACAGGAGGAGGAGAAGGCCTTCGGAGTTTGTCTGACTCCGAAGTGGTGGTGGAAAGAAGCTAAGGTAACCTGTGAGGCGAAAGTCATAAACTTTGGTGCCCACAAGGGATCAATGTGACAGAAAGGGCCATTCTCTGCTTCACCGCAGAATGCAGCCTCTTTGGCCCTTGGACAAAGTGGTTTGCATAGGTAGCAGCTGGCGGAGGTGACCTTGTTCCCTGGGTTGGATGCAGGGTCTGTCAGGGCATCACTAGGCCGGAAGGCATTTGTCCCAGAAGACAGTCCAAGCTGCTTCCTGAAATGGTGAGTGACCTTTCCCGACGGGGAGACCCACACGTGGATCCTTATTGTTGCGGGAGAAGCCATGTCTCCGGAGAAGTGTCCAAGGTGTTAGTGCAAAAAGACCAGGAAGAAAGCAAACTTCACAAATCATTTCAGGCTTTATTCAGGAACAGGACTACACCTACGGGGATGGACCCACTTTCCCAGTGGAAAGTGAGCCGCAGAACAAAGAAAAGGACTGGGTTTATATAGGTTATCCCGGGAGGTGGTCTGGTTAGCATATAAATTTTCCTGGACACTTAGGAATTTGAGGTTTATTCCATCAATCAATGAAATGGTCAGTTTTAGTGCTCAGGAAGTTGAGCTCTTGGGTCTGGGGTCTTGTGTTTTTGCAGGTCAATGCCTGCCAAAGGTTATCACCCCAGTATGGTGAGACACTCCTTCCTGCCTGCGATTAGCACCAGGAAGACATTTGTCGGGGGAGGTGAAAGCTATCAGTGCATGGCTATTCTCTTTCATTTTTCTCAGGCTACATTATTTTCAGTTTCCACACCTATTACAAGAAGTTCCCAGAGAGAAGGGCAACTCAACTCAGGCCCAGCGGGGTTTTCCGCATACTTAAAGGAAAAGAATTTCAGCACGTGGCAGTCAAAAGCAAAGGCAGAGGTTTATTTAGGAAAGTAGATACATATTCAAGGGAGCAGTGGGGTGAGGGGCAATCTCAAAAGACACACCTTTGGGGTAAAGTATGGAAGACACACTCAAGGGAGCATGCGGGCCACCGCCAAAGGGAGACAGCAACCCGTTGGTGTGGGGTGTGATATCCACAGAGGGCCAGTGCTAGGGGCTGGACCGGAGGTGCAGGAAGGGTGGAGCTACACAATTTTGCACCAGTTTTATCCTTTGCTTACAAATTTCCCTCTTTTTTTTTTTTTGGTACTGGGGATTTCAGGGGTACTCGACCACTGAGCCACATTCCCAGCCCTATTTTGTGTTTTATGCAGAGACAGGGTCTCACTGAGTTGCTTAGCGCCTTGCCATTGCTGAGGCTGGCTTTGAACTCGCGATCCTCCTGTCTCAGCCTCCCTAAGTGCTGGGATTACAGGCTTGAGCCACCGCGCCCGGCTAACCACTGCGCCCGGCTTCCCTCATTTTGTAAGAGCAGAGGCCAAGAGCAAGTTGCTCAAGCTCACCATTTACAACTGTGCTTTCTGCATGTCAATGGCTTGTTGAGGGGTCCTTTCTTTAGGCTAAATCCCTATCTTATTATCATATGGCCTTCCCTCCGCTGGAGCATCCCCGGAGCCGCCGGGGTGGGTGGGGTGACTGGGATCACTTGGAGGAGGAGGAGGAGGTCTTGAGCACCATCGCCCAGAGTTGGCACAGAGTGAACTCCAACACTTGTGTTAGGTAAGGGCATTTAAGAGCTTTCTCCGAGACCGTACTCAACCGGTTCCTACTAAGGATTCTCCCGCCGAACGGTTCGCGCCTGCGTACTGGAGCCCGTCGCCCGCCGGAGGAACGTACCAAGCGCTGGGCCGGGGGTGCGCGCGGAGACCCCCGCGGGCTGTGGCTCACGGAAGCAGCACCTTGCTGGCTCCGGAGCCTGGAGTCCCCCGTCTCCGCCTGCCGGTCGGCGCGTCCTGGGGACTCCGGCCCTCGGCGCGTGAAGAAGCGCGGCGGCTGCTTGACCTGCGCGTCTCGCCCGGCGCGCGGACCCAGCCCCGGCACCTGGCCCCAGGTAAGATGCGGGGGACGCTGCCGTCCCACTTGGCGGTCGCTGGAGCTGAGGTTCGGGGGCGACCTGCTGGACCTACACTGCGGGCGCGCGGCCTGGAGCCCTCCGCGGCCGGCCCGGCCCCGGTTCCCGGAGCTCTTAGCACGCGAGAGGCCAGAGCGGGGGACACCGCCCTCGGCCACACCACCCTCGGAGCCGAGAGCCGCCCTGGGCGCTGTTACAGAGGTGACTCATTTAACCGCAGCGGCCCACTGGGGTGGGTGCTGCCCTCGCCCGCGGCGGAGAGCAGGAGCCGGGTGCGCGCCGTCTCCTGAGCTGCAGAATCGGGGTTCTGGACGCGGTGCTCCTAGGCCACCCCGAACCTTCACCCCCACCTCCTGAGAAAAAGCAGAACCTTCTGCCGGTGCGCTGTTTCAGCAGATCTCATTTTGTGTCATTTTTACATAACTTAAAGATCGGATGATGTTTTATTATTTAAAACGTCCCCCTGTCGGTTTTGTAAGCCAAATGTGTATGTGGGACAAAATCCAAAAATATATAGTGGTTTTCTCTATTTGCCTTCCAACACATTCCTCCTCTTCCCTCCTTTCCTCACCACCTTTCCACCTCCTCACAGGTGTAGGGGGCGGTGAGAAGCCCAGAACTTGAGGGCCCGGCAAGTGCTTTCAGATCCCCTGCGGGGTGGGGGGTGTGAGGGGAGGGGATAGTGGACCTGGGCAGAGTAAGAATTGGGAAAGATCTGGCATAATTATGGCACCTTAGAAAAAGAAGTGTGGCCCTTCTCTCTGGGCATGCTAGGGAAAGGATTGGTAAGAGTGGTCATGATCAGAAAAGCTTCAGATTTATTAAGCCGACACATTTATCAGTGCTCCTGGCTTCCTCTGGGGGAACGGATAGGCTCTCAGGTATAAAGGATCTCACTTCCTTTCCTGCACCTGATTAACGCCTCCCCGTCCTTACTTCTTTCTTCTTACGTCCTTACTTCTCTATAAGAAAAATAAGATTCCTTCCTACCTCTGAGACTAATCCCCCCCCCCCCCCAAACCTTTCCCTCTGGAAGCTCCTGCTTTGGATTTAACCTTTTCCCTGTGTAGTTAACTTGTCCCTTTTCTCTGTTTAGGGATGCAGCCAAGCCTTTTCCCTCTCTCTCCATCTCCAGCATTTGAAGTGTAGTCAGCCTTAGGCAGCTGCAGGTTCTGCAACCAATGGGAGATCGTAATTATTAGGGGAAAAAATGTGGGGCTGGGGATGTAGCTCCATGCTAGAGCCCTGGGTTCAATTTCTAGTACTGGGGAAAGAAAGGAAAAAAAATTATGTCTGCCCTGAACACGTGCAGGCTTTTTTCTTATAATTACTTCTAAATAATGTGGCAGAACAATTATTTACATAGCATTTACATATACCAAGTATTATAGGTAATCTGGAGATGATTTAAAATATATGGGATGGTGCATGTAGATTATATACAAATGCTACTCTATTTGATGTAAGAGCCTGAAATATGCACAGATTTCCGTGTCTGCCGGACATCCTGGCATCAGTACCCTGAGATACCCAGGGGGCTGGCACCTGCTTCTCCCACACCTCTGACAGCACTGCCTAGGCTTCATCTTCATCCACTGAGGTCATCTCTGACCCTGTCAATCACATCCTTTCCAGATGGTCTCTTCCCTTTTCCTCTCGGCTATCCTTGAGATCCTTTTCAGATGGTTTCTATCCTTTGCCTCACAGGTATCCTCTTCCCTCCCCAAATTGTCAGTGTTACTTTGGAAAGCCACCTTCCGCTCTCAGTGTTTTCCCTCAGTTTCTGTGGAAACGTTTGTTCCAAAAGACCCTCAAACTTAGTCACTCCATAACGTGCCCATGTAAGTGGGATCACTAGGAGTCACTGTCTGTCCTTCCTCCTCCATTTCCCGACTCAGCACATTCTTCCCCTGGGTGGATCTTTAGGCAGCCCCTTCTCCATCCTACGCCCACTCTTGCCTCCTTATTCCCCAGGCCTGACTCCTGTGGTCCCCCTGTGATGCACTTTCCAGACGACTTCCCATGTGACCTGCTTGGGCTGTGTCCTCTAGGCTCCTTGGCCTAGAAGCCCTTCCATGAGCCCTGTCTTGTAATCCTCCAGTGTGTTGGTCACCTATGGTGATGTGTCCCCTGTGGCTTCATACCTGTAGTCACAGTACTGGATTGGATGATTTTCTTTTTGAAATTTATATTTTAGAATCATTTTGGTTCAAGGTTGGCTCCCACCAGCATCAGCCTCACTGTCATCCTGAGGTGCTCCAGTGGAAGAGATTGGGGTGGCATTAACATTGTGCCAGTGCTTGCCTGAGATCCCACATCTACCCATCGGGGCTGTCAGGGATTAAAGAACCTGAATCTACAGCCCAAGGTAAACACAACTCCTTATAAGACAGAATCCAAGCTCTTCACTGTGTAGACACTTTATGTTAAGGCCAGTCTGAGGCCCCTAGAAGTTGTCCCTTCCTGCTAGCACTTCACCCACTTTCCCACACTTTACTGTGATGGGTCCATTTCCAAGGTTCCCCCCTCCCCAGATGTCACTAGGGCAGTTATTCTCCTATATTTGTTTTTTGGTACTGG
The DNA here is from genome assembly GCA_004024805.1 of Geosciurus inauris. NCBI lineage: Eukaryota > Metazoa > Chordata > Mammalia > Rodentia > Sciuridae > Geosciurus > Geosciurus inauris. The sequence continues at coordinate 31,637 of PVHX01017380.1, read as the reverse complement.
GGATTGAGCCCAGAGGCAGTTTACCACTGAGTCACATCCCCAGCCCTTTTTATTTTTTATTTTGAGACAGGATCATGCTGAGTTGCTCAGGGCTTTTCAAAGTTGCTGAAGCTGACTTCAAAATTGGGATCCTCCTGCTTCAGTCTCCCAAGTCACTGGGATTACGGGTGTGCGCCATTGCACCCAGCTCATGTTTTCATACTAAAGGCTTAGTGCTGGCTCATGGTATTTCATGAATCTTTGTTAAACGGTTGAATGCACTGAGTATAGCATCCCTGATGGGATAAAGCTAATTGGGAAGCAATCACCTTGGTAACCTGAGGTATGCTAGTGGGTCTTGGGTGAAGGTTTCGGGGTGTGCCCTGGGCTGCAGCTCTTGACAGGTGTTTCCCATTTCTATACCATTGTAGGAACATGTTGTATACCATGGCCTGATTTTAATGCCCTGTCCTGTGTCCTCATTGATAGTGACACAGCCTACAGACTGCTTCTGGAGGTTTGAACTAACAGTCTGAGTTGCAGTCTCCTGTCAGGAAGTAAGAGCTGAGGTAAGTCCCTTCCAGTGCTGACATCTGGGAGCAGTTTTTCTGGGCCCAAGACAGTGTCTTGTATGTCATTTCCAACTTTGTCCAGCCTCTCCACTGTGCCACCTCACATTGGCCTTTGTTCATTTGATGTCTGGGTGGCTGGCTGAGTTCTGTGAAATAAGCTTGAGGCTTTTGCCTCTTAGTCCTTGGAGGCTGCTATCTGGAAGGAGCTTCTAGCAGAGTCTCAGCCAACTCAGGTGGCTTGTCACCTGTGAAGTACAGCCCTGCCATCTCCATGGATGTGTAATATTTGATAACAGTGTCAGGATGTACAGGTTTTCCATCTTAATCTTTCCACTTAATCTCATCTTGTTCTTTTCTGAAGAGACAAAGCCTGCTGACTTCAGGTACTGTGGGTGGGTTTTTAAGTCACCTTCCTCAGAGTCTTCTCCATCCCAAGGATGTGCATCCTGGCTTACTGGGCTCTTCCTCCTCTACTGGCTTCTTTTCTTCTCTCTTCTTGTGTCTATTCTGACTTCTTTGGGTCTTGTCTCTTCATGGCCCTGAACTTGACCTAACATCCAGGAAAATGAATGAGGGGGAGGAGTTAAAGATCACACCCAGGTTTGGGGCTTGAGCACCTGGGTGGCAGGGTGTCCCATTTACCAAGACCAAGTTGAGCACAGGAAGAGCAGATGAAGGGAGCTAAAGAGAGAGTCCTAAGCCCAAGACAGACCTGGGTGAAGAGCAGAGCAGCCTGGGCAAGTTGAGTAAGAACAGGGCCCCAAGAGGCAGCCTGAGGAACATTACTCAAGGGACCCAGAGGAAGAGACACCAGAAGAGAGACTGAGAAGGCACCAGAGGTGGGAGGAAAACCAAGAAATGTGTTGCTGGCTGCACTGATACCTTGGCAAGACCCCGAGGGGAGCAAGTTTGAGAGGAATGGGAGGTGAGAAAATGGCCCTCCTGGAGATTTGTCTGTGACAAGAAGGAGCACAAGGGGGTTCCATCTGTGTTCTCTGCAGGTGGCTGATTTCAGAAAAGACCAGTAATGCCTCTGGCTCAGGACACTAGGCTGCCAGGTTTTTTTGGGTTTGGGGTTTTTTGTTTTGTTTTTTTAAACAAAATTTGAGCCTCATTGTACATTTACTGTGCCCTCCTGCTGCCAGGTCAGCCTGGATGGTCAAGATAGCTTAAGAGCCCCTCTTCCTTCTGGCTAGCACTTACCACCGCCATCACTGGCCTCTCCCCTGGGTAAACTGCCAGGACTTGTTGGTGAAGTCATTCCCTTCCATGGGTCGCACAGTCCACGTGGTACTTCATGCCTTCTGCGTGGCTCTGCATGTTGCGAGTGAACACAGGGGTCCTGTCTACTTTGTGTCTACTACACCACATAGAAAAATCACCAGGTGCCTCCTGTGTTCTCAGACATTGAAAGAAAAGGGGGAAAAAACTGTCAGTTTGCAAAGAAGGTGCACACAGAAACCTCTAACATGCACAGAGCTGTGGGGACCTGGCCTCTGGCTTGCTCAGTCTGGCTAGAGGAGTGAAAGTTGCACCTCATCAAGGAGATCATGGCCTGGGGAGTGGGTCCTGGGCCTGAGTTCACTGTCTTGCTGTCTCGCCGCTTCTCTCTTGGCCTTCTTTCTCCTTTCCTGTCTGGGCCTCCCCTTCCCCTGGGTGTTCTCCAGAGTTAGGTGGGAGCCATGGTTTTCATCTTGCCTTGCAGCCTGGGCCTGCCTTCTCATTTCCCCAAGTTTCAAGCATAATAGAAATGGAGAAAATCAAAAAGACCCCCAAGAGGCAGATATCCTCCGGATTAGTGGGACAGGAGTCTTCTGTGAGTGCCAACTGCCCTGTGACCAGACCCAAGAGCCCAGCTGCCACCTTGGCTTGTCCCAGCCCTGACTTCAATACCAGAGCCACCAACACTCCTCATGGACTTGGCCTGCCAGAGACTGAGGTCAAGCTTGAGTTTATGGACATAGAGGAAAATGCTGGCAGTGGCCACAGGAGGAAAATCAGATCCCTCAGCTCCCAAAAGAAACACGAAAGGGACTTGTCCCTGCAAAGGAGCAGCTCCTGCCCCCTACCCAGTGGTACATTGGTCCCTTCATCTGACCTGGGTCAAGTTTTCCTGGAGAAGCAGGTAGAAGCTGCCTTTGGCCTACCTGCCTGCTGTGGGAAGAGAAAAACCCGCTCCCTGGGGAAGCCTAGTCCTCACCCTGCCACCTCCCAAGCAAAGTGCCAGGCTAACTCTGGGCAGAATAAACCAAAGACAGACTCTGGGATTCAGGGCCTCAAAATTGTGCCTGGGCAAGAGCCCCACACAAAGCCCGAGAAGAAGAAGGTGTCCAAGCGGAAGACACGTGGGTGTAGAGGGGAAGGAGAGCAGACAGGAAGGAAGGCAAGGTCCCTGTCACTCAGTGCTAGGCCTGCCCCCTCCACCCTCGCTTTGGTTCAGCCCCAACCCCCATCCCTGCAGATGACCAGTCCTGACAGGTTGGAAGTGAACCCATCCAGAGAGAAGGCTGAGGCAGTGCCAGCTGAGGGACTCACCGCGCACCTGGCCAGAGAGGCAGGGCGACGCCCCAAGAAGTGGAAGAAAAAGCATTTGCTTCCTGGAGTGAGGGAGAAGTTGGGGCCCCAGCTGAGCCTCCAGGAAAACCCCTGCTTGAAAAAGTTGGTTAGAGCTATGAAAACAGAAATTCAGGGCTTGAATTCTTCCCCGGGCCTTGTGTATGCCACGGGTCTGAAACCCCTATCAGACTTCAGACAGTTCTTTACTACTGACGTAAAGAACAGCTGCCGAGTCATCTGTACCCTGTGCCATGCCAGTGTCAGGCAGGGCAAAACTGAGGGGCGGTCCCGAGCCTCAGGCCTCGTCCGTCACCTGGCCAGCAAGCATGGGCTAGAGTGGGAGAGAAGGCTAGCTACCGGCAGCCCTGGCGACGGGGTGGAGGGCACGGAGCAGGCACAGCTGAAGGCCTTGCCCGTGGGTGCTGCCAATTTTGCTTCAAGGGGGCAACTGGTGTCCACACACCACCCAGACACTGTGTCCTTGGGACATAGTGACAGAGAGCCAGACCTAGACAAACTTGACCAGCCACTTCTGACCTCACCACCCCTGCCTGCTTCCCCTGTTGCAGTCAAGGACAGCCCTGGTGGCACAGATGCCCCCAAACAACCCCACACACAGGCCTGGAACCACAGCATCGCAGAGCTACTGTGCAGCCTGGCCTTGCCCTTCTCCTTTGTTTCCTCTCAACCCTTTAAGAGGTTTATGGCACAAGTGGACCCTCACTACCACCTTCCCTCCCCGGCTTTCTTCTGTGACAAAGCCTTGCCCCTGCTCCATGAGGCCATGGGTGAGCAGGTCCTTCAGGAGATGCAGTGGGCAGACGGGGGCCATGTTCACCTCACGGCCTCTATGTCAACCCAAGACTCTGTGGTGAGCTATGTGGCCATCACTGCCCACTGGGTTGTGGCACAGTCAGGCAGCAAGCCTGGGGTATCAGGGAACCTGAGGAAGAGAGCCCTGCTCTGGGTCCGAGGCCTGTCCCTGGAGAGAGCAGCAGAGGACAGGCAGCCGGAGCTGCTGGAGCAGATCAGCCTGTGGCTGGGCCGGGGCTCCCTGAAGGCGGGTTTCCTGGTGTCTGGCGGCTGCCCTAACCTGGAGTTGGCCATGAAGGCTGAGGGGTACACCCACATCCCTTGTTTTGCCCACTGCCTTGACTCACTGGTGAGCAACTTTCTGTGTCACCATCACAGTGTCCAGATCATCCTGGGCACAGCCAGGGCCATCTGCAGCCATTTCCAAGGCTCTGCAGAGGCCCGGAATCTCCTCAGCCAGCTCCAGCACCAGTGTGGCCTCCCGGCCCGGCAACCCTTTGAAGAGCTCTCAGACCACTGGGGTTCAGCCTACCGCTTGATGGAATGGCTGGTGGAGCAGCAGCAGGCCCTGCAGGCCTATGCAGAGAAGCAGCAGCCAGGCAAGGCCAGCACTGCCCTGTCGGCCATGTTTTGGAGCCTGGCAGACAGTCTGGTGAAGCTCCTGCAGCCCTTCCAGATGGTGATCCACGAGGCCAGCACAGCACAGGCCTCTTTAAGCCAGGTGTTGCCCCAGCTGCGCTACCTGCACATCTTCCTGGAACAGGTGCATAGGCACTTCCAGGAGCAGAGCGCTGGGGAGGTGGGTGCAGCCTTGCGGCTGGCTGAGGGCTTGGCCTTACAGCTTTCCACAGACTGTCAGCTCAATGATCTCTTCTACCGGGAGGAGTTTGTGGTGGCCACACTGCTGGACCCCCGCTTCAAGGGCAAGGTCGAGGCCATCCTGCCTGCAGGGGCTGACATTGACCACTGGAAACAAGTCCTTGTGTACAAGGTGAAGGAAATTATGGTTTCCCAATATTCCTTGCCCACCTCAGGCTCCCTGCGGCGCCCCAGGAGCTTGCGTGCAAGCACCAACAAAATAACCAGGGGCCCAAGGGCCCAGGGGAAGCGCCAGGAGGAGCCTTTGCAGAAAGGCAGAGACTCAGGCTCTTTCCTGCTGGTCCAGAGGGAGAAGACCTTGCTGGAGCGGCTAGAAAGTGTGGGACTGATGGCCTCAGAAAGCAGCGGGGCCTCGCTGTCCACTGAGAATCACCTGGCCAGCATCATCGTCAGGAGGTACCTGCGAGAGAACGAGACCATTGGGGCTCAGGAGGACCCACTCTATTACTGGGAGAAGAAACGTGAAACCTGGCCAGCCCTGGCCCAGCTCGCCACCGTCTATCTGTCTTGCCCTCCCACAGGAGCTTTCTCTGAAGGTGTCTTTGCTGCCCTGAACAGCCCCATCATCACAGAACAAGGCTCCCCGCTCAAAGTGGAGACTGTGGAGCACCTCCTCTTCCTGAATACCAACCTGGAGAGCTTCCCCCACTATACCCCACCACCCCTCATCTGCTCCAGTACTGACCCTGCTGAGCAGGAGCAGACCTTATAGCCTGCCTGGTGTGCTGGGGTGGGCAGACATGGGTGGGTGCTAGTAGGTTCCAGGAGCCCAGGAGCTTGAAGGTGTGCCAACAGTCTGCTGCCTTCAAAACCTCAGGGAACCCTGCAGCGGCAAAGAACAGAGGACATCAGCTTGAGCCTGCATAAGGATGGGCACGGCTTCTTGGTTCTTGACAGATTGCCATATTCTTCTCTGCATGAAGTTGTCTTCCATGCTCGTGTTGATCCATTTATGTTCAGCAGTATGCATAGAAGGGTCAACATGCCAGGGGCAGTCGTGCACACCTGTAATCCCAGTGACTCAGGAGGCTGAAGCAGGAGGATTGCAGATTTGAGGTCAGCCTCAGCTATTTAGTGAGACCTTGTCTCAAAATAAAACAAGAGCCAGGGATGTGGCACATTGGTAGAGTATCCCTGAGTTCAATCTTCAGTTCTGGGGTGAAAAGGGGGGGTAGGCTTTCCTAAACAGTTGCCAGGGCCCACATGTGGGGTATGGATTCAGCACCCCCCTCCTACACACACTGGCGCAAGCTCCTGCAGCTCTCCTGAGGCTCCTTTCATTGTAGGAAGGAAGGGATCCCAAGGTAGAGTAGCCATCTCAGGAGGCAGGTGCATACACTATGCACATACACAAGAAACCCCAGTTTCGGGAATCCCAGAGTGGCCAGAGAGCTCCGAAGGGGTGGAACTAACCAGCTTGCACCAAGAACTGAGTTCCCCGGTCCTCAACATTTCTTGCTGATAGATGACTGAGTCTGTATTCCACCTGCCAACACCTTCCTCCCCTCCCCTGGCCACTTGTGTTGTGCAGATCCCTTGTTTAGAAGAGAAAGATGTGTGTGAAGCCCGCTAATAACAGATTGCCCAGAGTTCCTGTAGGACCAAATCCAGGACCTGAGGGCTGGGATCCAGCGACCCAGGGGGGTTGGACAGAGAGTTATGTGCAAGGTGGTCGCTAAGATGAGTGAGAAGAAGGGTGCACTCTCAAACTGTCCCCTTGCTGGACTGCCAGCTCTGGAAGCCTGTACCCCTGTCCTCTCCTGGATAGCTTATCAGTTTGTTTCACTGTGACATTAGCAAATTACTGAAAATGTAAGGCAGCAGGGAAAATTAGCCATAGTCCTGTCAGAGGTAATTTCTGTCAATGGTTGATAAAGTCCCTTTTTTACATTGAGATCATACTCTATGAGCTATTTAAAATGCAGTGTTTTCATTTTGGCTATAACAATTGCATCCTAAATAAAGCTTTGTGAATGCCATATTTAATGGCTGGAGTGTTATGATTTGAATTCCAGACTGGCCTCCACATTGTCTGCTCTCCTCTCTGCCTATAGCACTCCAAATGGAGACCTATAGAAGGGGGTGTTCACAGGCTCCCATAGGAGATGAGGCTTATTGGGGGAAGGGTGGTGGCTGTGGAGGGATATCCTTAATGTCCCCTACTGGGAGTCAGGGTTTTGTTCTTGAGCACAAGGTACGTACCATCCTGGCCCAGAACCCTGCCTGCAGTCCTCCACCTCCCCTGCAGATCCTGGTTCAGTGGACAGGGCAGGGTGGTTTCAGTTGAAGTTGCCTTAAGGGGCGGTGGGTTGGGCTGAACTGCCATCCCTTGATTTTGTGTGACAGCACTGAACTGACTCTCCAGTGTCCTCAGAAAGGATGGGGAAACCAGGCTGGGGGCAGACTAGGAAGAGGAGGATGGTGGGTGGGAGGAAGAAGATGAGAGCCATTGGTGGTCCTGAGCTCAGAGGCTTGGGCTCCAGAGCTGTGTTTCTCACTCGGGGCCACTTGTGTCTCTCAGGGGATGTAGGTGATATCAGGAGACAGCTTTGGTTGTCACAGCTGGGGGAAGGGTCTGGTTCTGTTGGTGTCTAGCAGGCAGAGGCCAGGGATGCTGCTAACGCATGGATGGTCTGAAACACACCCTGCGCAGACTGACAGTAATGCCATGGTATTACTACGCCCTCCGTAGAGCGTTTGGAGAGGGGGAATGGGTGGAGGAAGGCTCCCAGGTCACTTACGTGGCTGGGTGACTTCTGAGCCTGCTCAGGGTTGAAGGGCTTCTCCCTAGACTTGGCTCTGTCCTGCCCCAGCTCACTCTGTGAACATCATTTTTCTGGTCCTGTTTCCTAGAAAGATGAACTGAGACTTGAGCTCACCTTCCCTTGTTCACAGTCAGCCTCCCTCAGGAGACCTGAGTGTCCATGTCACCAAGCCCTCTTACAGACTGCTTGCCGCTGGGCCCAGAGGATGGTTCATTTGTCACCAGGACAGGATGGCTGCTGCTTTGCAGAGACAAGGTTGGAGCAGTTGCGTGTGGACAGAGCTCTTCTCCACTCTGCTCCACCTCTGTCCACTGCACACGCGGGTGGGCACCTGATGGTCCTGAGTTCTGCCCAGGGCCACCTGGTTGTGGCATACAGGTATGAGATATGATCCGTGAACAGGAGCAGAACAGAACTCTGTGACCCCATGAGAATCAGGGTTTTGCTCTGACCACAGTTGTTTATCTGGCTGCTAAAGCCCAGGCAGCCTGCGTCTCAGTGTGGTGCAGGAGTGAGGTGGCCCTGGTGCAGAGCTGCCTTCTAGAGGCCTGTGTCTCACCCAGGCAGCACTTTGGGATAGGGAGGGCCCAGTTTCTATCCCAGGTGGGTCTTTCTCCTTAACTATTTCCTCTTCTATAACTATTTCCTCTCTGCAAACTGGCCTCACAGCTTTAAGGTGGTGATCACGCATGTCGGCCATCTCTGGTATCTCCTGTTTGTCCTCTACCCTGGCTCTCGCTTTCGTCAATGCCATCTTCCTTGAAAAGGCCCTTGCCCCAGTCCCTCAGGGGACTCATTCTTCAGCCCTCTGCCGCCCTTGGTTTTAGTACCCACTGAGACCGCCCGGTCCACAGCCATGTGTGGCCTCATCTTGTCCAGGTCCAGCAGTTGTGACCAGTATGGCACTCCCTCCTCTAAGGCCTCAAATTGCCCTCTGGCTGCTCATTGTTCTCCCAACCTCACTCAAGTGGCTCTTAATCTCTGTCCTCTCACTGCCCGGGGCTTCCTAATCAGCACCCCAGGATAGTAGAGGGTGCACTTTCCTGGAGAGACACCCAGAGATATTTTCAGTTGTGCTGCACGCCCTCCTTGACTCTGGCTGCTTCCTTCTGCCCCTTCGGCCTGGAGCTCCAGCTGCCTCTTGAGCCTCTGCCACATGGTTCCTCACACTTAGTGGGAGGAGCTCCAAGCCTTTCTTTTCCTGCAGTGCTGAGGATTGAACTCGTGTCTTGCACATGCTAAGCACATGCTCTGCCACCCAGCCCCTTGGATGTCTTCTCCACCGATTATGTCCCATCTATCTCCTGTCTGAGAGCCCTCTGCTGGTCACCTAGCCAAGTCACTAGTTGCTCTGGCCTCTCCTTCCTGTCACTCTGTACCCTCATTGGAGTTGGGTCTGCATGTTTCTTGTCTACTGCACGCACGGATCCTCTCCTGCACCCCGTCTGTGGGCCAGGGCCATTCTGGTCAGATGTGAAGCGGCTGCATCACCCCCTGCTCGTGCCCCACACCACTTACATTCAGGGGATGCGCACTTGTAATGTGTGACTGCCAGTCCTTTCAGAAAGAAAGAAGGTATGAATTTAAAAATTAAAAAATGAGCCAGGCGCGGTGGCACAAGCCTGTAACCCCAGCACTTAGGGAGGCTGAGACAGGAGAATCGCGAGTTCAAAGCCAGCCTCAGCAACAGCGAGGCACTAAGCAACTCAGACCCTGTCTCTACATAAAACAAAATAGGGCTGGGGATGTGGCTCAGTGGTTGAGTGCACCTGAGTTCAATCCCTGGTACCAAAAATAAAAACAAAACAAACAAAACAGGTTGGAATGTTGCAGGCTGGGGCACTAAGTGAGGAACAGGTGTAAAGAGGACAAGATCTGTGCAGTCTCCCAGCTCACTGGTGGGAGCCCTTTTAAAAAGCTCTTTGCTCTTTGTTGGTGGGGTGAGAAGAGCTGATGGACTGAGCTCTGGGCCTGGGTTCCTTGGAGGGGGAAATAAACAGTGGTGTTGCTGATGTGTACTCAGGAATCCCAGTGCCTCACACCCACAGGTTCCTTCAGCAACAGGGGCCATGATCTCCTTTGCAGCTTCTTTGCAGTTGTCACCTTCCCCCTGGCCTGCCAGAAGTCTGGAGGATTGGGATCGACACGTGGAGCAGAGGTCTGCTCTTATTTTCCTATCTGCTTAAACTTTGACCCTTTGTGGGCAGCAGTACCATCAGCCCTGCCCCCAGGCTGCCTTCCTCTCATGCTGCATGGGCCACTGTCCCATGGCCACTGCTGACTTGATATGCCCTCCCCCACCTTTGGTTGCCAGCTTAGTTGTCCACCCCTCCCACCACACCTCCCTCCAAGACAGATTCCTCCACTCTCTGGCCTCCGCCAGCTTGCCTTTGGGGGCAATGATGTCATCTTTGTAGCCGGCACTGGGCTGTCTGGCACAGTGGTCAGTGCTGGCCTGCTGATCTGACCAGTTGATGTCAGGACTGGTTTAGGTGGGCAGGGGTACGATGGGTGGAAAGCAGCCATACCTAAAAGCTCATCCCAGTTTCCCTGGACCTCCCCTCCCTTGACCTGTTTCCTCCCTCATCTAGGACTAAAAGCTGACTCCTCAGGCCCTACAGCTCCAGCCAGAGGGTGGGAATTGGCCCATAAAATCTGGGAACCCTTTTTTTTGGTACTGGGGATTGAACCCAGGGGCACTCTACCAAGGCGCTTCATCCCCAGCCCTTTTTATTTTGAGAAAGGGTGTCACTGAGTTGCCCAGGCTGACCTGGAACTTGTGATCCTTCTGCCTCAGCCTCCCAAATCACTGGGATTATAGGCGTGCACCATGTACCTGGCTCAGATACCTTTTTTAAAAAAAATTTGTTCCGATTAGTTATATGTGACAGTAGAATGCATTCTGACACACTGTACACAAATGAGCACAACTTCTCATTCTTCTGGCTGTACATGGTACAGAGTCCCTCCAGTAGTATAATCATACATGTATTCAGAATAATAATGTCTGAATATTATTTTAAGTAATAACATTTAACATTTAACATAATAACAGATAACATTTTAAGTGAATAAAACAAGGTATAGTATGTTCATTTGGTTTTTCATGTGCATCACCGTCCCAGGAAGGAAACATAAGAAATTGGTGATGGTGGCTTCCTATTATCTAATCAAAAATAAATTGAAGCTGGGCGTGGTGGCGCACACCTGTAATCCCTGAACTTTGGGAGGCTGAGACAAGAGAATCGCCAGTTCAGAGCCAGCCTCAGCAACGGCGAGGCGCTAAGCAACTCAGTGAGACCCTGTCTCTACATAAAACACAAAATAGGGCTGGGGATGTGGCTCAGTGGTCGAGTGCCCCTGAGTTCAATCCCCAGTACCAAAATAAATAAATAAATAAATTTAATCTTTTTTTTTTTTTTTTGGTACCGGGGATTGAACTCAGAGGTGCTCGACCACTGAGCTACATCCCCAGCCCTATTTTGTGTTTTATGTAGATACAGGGTCTCACTGAGTTGCTTAGCGCCTCGCCGTTGCTGAGGCTGGCTCTGAACTGGCGATTCTCTTGGCTCAGCCTCCCAAAATGCTGGGATTACAAGTGTGAGCCACTGCGCCCAGCTGCATCCTCTTTTTTTGTTGAGACAGGGTCTCACTAAGTTGCCCGGGTTGGCCTTGAACTTGAGATCTTCCTGTCTCAGCCTCCTGAGTATCTGGGATTACAGGCATGTACATGCTGCCTTGCCCCAGTGGATGGAACTAGTAACATTGGGCCCAAATTCCGTGCATTGTGGCCCTAACTCACAGGGTGACCTGGAGCCGCTGTCCTTAGGCTGGGCTGCCATGGCCTGTCTTCAGGCCTTGGTTTTCAGATCTTATTTGGCTGTTGATTTGTTGGTTCTGGTGGGAAAGGCTGGTGGGACAGCCTTTGTGTCCCCTGTCACCTGCTGCAGAGGACACAGTATATGCGCTGGATATGCCTGCCTAACTGTTTGTCTCTCCTTAGGGACTTGCGTACCCTCCAGGCATGTATCAAAACAGGCCAACCAGCATAGGTCCAAGGAGCATTGAGGGTGCCTTTTGAGGGAGAGCAGCCAGCTGACCCAGTGGTCTCCATGTCCCTGTGACGACCTGTCAAGGCCCAGACCATCCAAACCAGTTTGTCTCATGGAACCTTCAGGTGAGAAGCCAGGAGAGGCTGAGGGGCCACGCATCACGCCCCAGCTGCTGAAGTCGCGCACAGGCGAGTTTGCTCTGGAGTCCATCCTGCTGCTGAAGCTGCGAGACTTGGGGCTGGTGGACCTGGGCTGCCTGGGTGAGTGCCTGGGCCTCGAGTGGCTGGACCTTTCAGGCAACGCACTCACCCAGCTGGGCCCTCTGGCCTCCTTGCGCCAGTTGGTTGTGCTCAATGTGTCCAACAATCGGCTGACAGGGCTGGAGCCACTGGCCACCTGCGAGAACCTGCAGAGTCTCAATGCTGCAGGCAACCTGCTAGCCACTCCTGGCCAACTGCAGTGTCTGGCTGGGCTGCGGGGCCTGGAGCACCTGCGGCTCCGGGACCCTTTGGCCAGGCTCAGCAATCCTCTGTGTGCGAGCCCCTCCTACTGGGCTGTGGTCAGAGAGCTGTTGCCCGGCCTGAAGGTCATCGATGGGGAGCGTGTGAGTGGGCGTGGCAGTGAGCTCTACCAGCTGTGCCGAGACCTGGAGAGCTCCCTGCGCCCCAGCTCCAGCCCAGGCCCCAGAGCCAAGGAGGCCCAGCCCTGGGTGGAGCCCGGGTACTGGGAGTTGTGGCCCACCCGGAGCAGCTCCATCCTGGAGGAGGCTTGCCGGCAGTTCCAGAACACACTGCAGGAGTGCCACGACCTGGACCGCCAGGCCAGCGAGAGCCTGGCCAGGGCCGAGCAAGCACTCAGTCCTGCAGGCACCACGTCTTCCTTTGTTTTCTGAAAGTGCTCCCCGCCAACATCACCAGCCTGGCAGGTGGCCCTCTGCTTATACCTCCTCTCCCTGCCTCCGCATTGTCTTTGAGGTCTCTTTGCTGGTCACTGGCCTTAGGAACTGGGCCTTCATTTATTCTTGTCCCGAGGGTAGCCCCACCCTGCCATGAAGATGTCCCTGTTCCCTTCACATATAGCAGGGACGGACACACCTCCTGAATGACCTCTGGCAGGTGCGAGGGCTCTCCACCAGCAGCTGGCACATACACTGTGCGCCAGGCAAGGGGCCACTGCTGGTTGCCCCAGTCTGAGACTTAGTGGACGGGTTATTTCTTCCCAAGGCTATAGGTGAGAAAGGCAGGGGTGTGCAAACCAACCTACCCAGGCCCAGCAGAGTGTGGGACACTGCGGAAACCTGGAGCCCACCCGCCTTCTGAATCTACCTATTCAGATGACTGTCCTCCGTGGTCTCTGGCCTGTGCTCTCTCCCTTTCTCACCTACCAACTCTATAAAATGGCTCCGTGTTCATTCGCGTCATTGCCTGTCACTGAGTCTGGTCTTCTGCGCCTCTACCTCTGGTCCTACACTGGCTCCACTCAGGCACAGCCCTGCCACTGGTTCCTGGGTGTCCACAGGGAGGGGCCAGTGCACCTGTGCACACACATTCCCAGCTTGCCCTCTTCCTATTGGCCTCCTATGGGTTGAGCTAAGGGCAGGGGCAACACAAGGAACAGAGGGAACAGGGTCCCAGAGTACTTTTATTAGCTCAGGATATGAGTGCATCTTCTGCTTATGAGGGCAGGCCTTCCACAGGCCCCGAGCGCAGCTGTGCAGGAAGTGGGATGAAATTCTACAATCAAGGAACATGCTGAGATTCAGTGAGGGAGTCCCAGCTTTCTTCCAGGCTCTAATCCATCCCTTCCCCTTCTCCCACAGTCCAGCAGTAGCCTTCTCCAACCCAAGGGCTGTCCCTGCCCCTGGGTGCCTACCAGTCCAGGGCTCAGCTGGGAGGCAGCACCTTTAAGAAGGCAAATTGTCCAGGGAAGTAGTATCTGTGAGGGTCCTCGCCGACCCGCTCAATCCTGCTGCACTGGGTCTCCTGGTGTTCCTGGGTCTCCTGCTGGTGCCAACAACCATTCAGGTGATGCAGGAGTACTGGCAGCACCTCCTCATCCCCTAGGAAATGACTAGACTATGCCCAGAGTCCCTTTGGCTCCCCATCTCCCTCTGCCCCTCATCCCCCTCATCTAAACTTCCTCTACCTCTGTCAGACCCAGCCTCGGCCCATCTTTCCACCGGCTTCCCAACCTCTGCCTCTTCTTACCTGTTGTCCTTGTGTCTGTATAGGGCAGTGGACCATTCGGCCCAGAACTTTATCTTCAGAGTCCAGTTTAATGCAGGCCAGGCATTTTCGCTTCCTCTGGAGAGAGAAGCACGGAGGGCAAAAAGAAAAAAGGTGAGGGAGGCACGGGGCACAGGAGGGCGGCGGGTGAGAGCTGGGAGCTGTCCTCCAAGGGAGCAGCTCCCCTGTCAGGTCCCAGAGTGAAGGGCAAGAGGTCATGCTGGTTTCAGGCCCAGGAGATTTTAAGAAGTCAGTCAATCCCTTCCTCCCTCCCTCCCTCCCTCCCTTCCTTCCTTCCTTCCACTGGGGATGGAACCCAGGGGTGCTTTCCACTAAGCCATGTCCCAGGTCCTTTTTATTTTTTATTTTGACAGAGTGTCGCTATTTTGCTGATGGCCTTGCTAAATTGCTGAAGTTGGCCTTGAAATTGCAATCTTCCTGCTGCAACTTTTGAATTGCAGGATTTCCCACCGTTTTGAAATTATGGAAATTTGGCATGTGTGCAAACAGGAATCCTTCCCAGATGAGTGTGTGCGTATGTGCAATTATATGCATGGGTGTGTGGGTCTAATTGTGTGTGTGCATGCATATAAAAGCAAGAATCCTCCCCAGAAGGGTTCTTGCCACCTGACTTCCACCAGACCAATTTGCTCTCGTCTATTCTGTGTATTTATATTTTCTTTTTAGATTGAGTTTGAACAAAAGTGTCCCAGAACCAAAGGGTTGGAAAATCACTGATAGAATCTAGTCTCCTCCCTTGGCAGATGGAGGGAACTGAGGCCTTTACAGAACCCATACAGCTCAGGTTGGTGTTCCCTCCCAGATAGGAGCTAGAACCAGATGACTGCATCCCCCACCCCAGAGATGGCTGACAACAGTGGCTTTGCTCCAGAGGTAACTGATTACTGTGAAACCCTGCTACGAATCCACCATGGTGCCAGGCTACACCAGGGCTTCTACTAATAACCTGAAGCCTGAGAGACTCAGATGTGAGTGCTGATCAGGATAATCCTTCCCTCTCCAACCCATTCCTCCCTTCCCTGCCTATGGGCCCTGGATCTCTGCACAACCTTGCGCACACACTGACTCTGCCCCTCTAGGAAGGTCCTGCCCTCAGGGCTTTGCACTGGACCTCCCCATTCCACACACTGGTGCAATCTGTGCCCCAACACAAACACTCGCATCTTCACTCACCCCGGTGGGCTTAATTTTGCACTCGGGTTTCTTCCAGTCCTTCTTCCGGCAGTTCGTCTGCTGGAGCTTAAATTCTAACCTCACAAAGGTGCCTGCTGGAAAAGGCTGTAGACAGACAGGAAAGCCATTGGGCAGCTGAGTAGGCAATGAGACTCTGAATGTGACCTGGGCTGGTGGCATCTCTCTGGAAAGCTTCCTGGGAATGTCCTGGTGCCCCTGAGGTGCAGCCCTCCACCTCCCTGCCAGACCAAGGCCATGCTACTAACCGTGTCCATGGCGCTGTCCACACTGGTCTCCTGGAAGGCCCACTGCACAAGTGGGTATTTGTGAAACTCCTCCAGGGCCACCTGTAGGGCCCTGTGCTGCACCCCTGTGAGCTCCGCCCGGCCCACGTCCACTGAGTCCAGCCACAGGGCCAGCAGGATAAGCAGCTGCCACATGGCTTCACCTCAGTTGCCCTGGCCCTGGATAGAGGGTGTGTGGTCTTCAGCTCTTCCAGCCAGCCGCTCCTCCTGCCCTGCCCTGCTCCTCACAGTATGCCTGTAGAACTCTGGGAAGAGGTACAGGAACAGGCGAAATGACTTTCCCAGAGGCGCCCTTGGTGTCCACCTCATCCCCTCCCACCCTGGCGGGCACCTTTCTCTGGGCCTGTAACGTTTTACCAGAGTTCTCTGGCCAACAGCCTGGGAAGCAGTCCTGTTGCCACAGCCACCCTTCAGCACCCTTGTACCCACCCCTCTCCTCACTGGGTCCCCATCCCCTCTGCTCCCCGCTGCCCCAGGGCACCTCGCGGTTGCTCGCCCCAGGCTCTCCTGCCAGACCCTTCTTCCTCCGCTCCCTGTCTGGAATCTCCCAGCTCCCAAAAGTCCCCATCCCGCCCCGCGTCCCAGGCCCAGGCCAACAGCAGGGGCGGGGCAGGGACTGGGGCACCAAACCAGACAGGCCAGGGGCTGAATATTTTTGGGAGAACGTAAACACGTGGGAGGGCCGGGGGTGGGCGGGAACTCAGGATGCTTAACCCTCCCTGCACTGGGGCTGGCGCTGCCCACGGCCCGACTCCTGTCCCCAGAAACGGGGGTCTCCACCTCTGCCCAGCCCTCAGCTTTCTTGCTTCAGGCAGATTCTACCTCCTTTGCCTCTTTCCTGGGGTCTTCCCTAAGCCCTCCCTTCCAGACCTTCCGATCCCTCGCTCAGCCCCTGACTGGGGCTGCCAGAGGGGCGACCCTCGGGGAAAACCCTGCCTGGACAGGTGGTCTGGGGTGAGAGACCACAGATGCGGAAACTGAGGACCGAGGCCCCGAGGCCCCTCGGTGAGAAGGCACCAGGGCTGTTGCCCTGAAGCAAGCGCTTACACACGTGGCCTTGGGGCCGCTCCTTCGCCCGCTTGCCGCCCGTCCAGCTGCCTCCCCCGGCCGGCTCCCCTCCTCACCTCCTCGGGGTGCTGCGAGGTCTCTCCCAACCTTCCGCGGCGCAGACCTGGCGGGCTGTCAGCCTCTTCCCGGCTCTGCCCCCAGCCCTGGCGCGCCGCCGCCTCCCGCAGCCCCACCTCCAGCCCCGCTCCTCCCCGGCGCGCCCCGACGCCCCGACGCGGGCGGGTGCCCTCCTCCTGGGCCAACCCCCTGACCCTGACCCTGGTCGCGCTGGCAGCTCATCCCGCCAGCGCCAGCGGGACCGCTGAGCGCGTGGGGCCAAGCAGTCCCTGGTCCCACCTCTCCCTGGCTGAGGAGTCCGAGCGTTCCCAGGTGTCTTCGCCGCTGGCTGAGGATAGCCCTGCTCCCTGCTTCCTGTGCCCATTCACAGGCTCAGGTAGGGCTGCCCTTTTCGGATGGAGGAAATTTCCCCAGAAACACAGACACCCTCAGAGCACACTAAAGCTTCAGGAGTCCTCCCATCCCCTAAAGTTTCTCTGAGAAGGAAAGCTTCTCCTATAGGGCTCACTGTGGTGTCCAGCCTCCTGTCTGGACCCTGCATGCTGCTTTTCCTGGCCTTATGTCCCATCCCTCTTGGCCAGAGACTCAGTCTCCTAAGGGATGTTGGGAGACTTCCGGTGTGCAGAATGGCCTGGGGGAATTCATAAGGCAGAGAAGAGTCTGGGAGCTCGGTATCCAAATAATCATGCGGCTTCATATCAGTAGCAACCACCAGCGTTTATCTAGCCCAAGCCCTAAGTCACCACAGAGGATCTCATGCAGCATGCCAGATACCTCTGAAAGCTGGGATCAGAAACCCCACCCTAAGCCCTTGTTCGGGGATTAAACGGGAGACCCACGAAAAGGGCACAGGTTTTCTTTCCCTCCCTGTTCACCCTCTGTTCTCCACATAGAGTAGAGGCCTTCCATGGGCTTCCGCGGGCTTTCATGGGCCCTGAGGGCACCAGTGAGACTCTCTGCTCCAAAGAACCAGTTACTGGGGCCTCAAAACTCACCACTGGCATTTCATTCCTCATCTGTAATTAAGCAGAAATAAGAGATGACATCTTTATTCTCTGAAACAACAAAAATCAGAAATAAAATCACTTGAGGCACAAGGAGTGAGAGGCAGGCACCTCAAAGAGAGAGCAGGCCTACTGAGAAGTAGTCACAGGTACAGACTAGGGTTACCCAGGGCACATTCATGGGTTCAGCTCCAGGCGGTATGTCCCATCCAGGGGGCAACACTAGGACTTACCCATATAATGAGAGTTAATGGTTTTCCTGGGCATCATGTGAAATAAGTACTGCAGATTCTCACACCAGGGGCTGGGGATATAACTAAGGATTATAGAGCTGCATAGCATGTGTAACAACCTGGGTTCAATCCATAAATCTGCCAATACAAAATAAACATACATATTGGTAAAGATTTACATATTCAAGTTACTCTAACTTTAGTTTTCCAATAACTGAACATTTTCCTTTAATATTTGTATCCACAGTCTGGGTGTGGTGGCATGTATCTAATCCCAGAAACTCAGGAGGCTGAGGCAGGATTGAAACTTTGAGGCTAACCTCAGCAATTTAGTGAGACCCCGTCTCAAAATAAAAAGAACTGGGATGTAGCTTAGGGTAAAGAGCCCCTGGGTTCATTCTCCAGTACAGAAGAATAAAAAATAAAAATTGCAACCACATTAACAAACTAGTTTATCTTTTGTAAAGAACTGATTTGACTTTAAGGTAAAGTATATCTAACAGCTTTTAAAACTATACCTGTCAACTCAATATAATTAACATAAATTTAAAACAATACTGCATAAATTCAAATGTAACTCTAAATTTAGCAATATCAAAAAAGTATTCTTCACATTTTGCTTGTAATGTTATAGCCAATTGACATAGTGCTGTCTACTGTAATTAACGTATCTAGCTGGGCATGGTGGTACATGCCTTTAATCCCAGCAGCTCAGGAGGCTGAGGCAGGAAGATCACAAATTCAAAGCCAGCCTCAGCAACTTAGAGAGATCCTGTCTCAAAAAATGAAAAGGAGCCGAGCACACGGAGGCTCAGGCCTGTAATCCCAGCACTTTGGGAGGCTGAGATAGGAGAATTGTGAGTTCAAAAGCCAGCCTCAGCAACAGGGAGGCGCTAAGCAACTTAGTGAGACTCTGTCTCTACATAAAATATAAAATAGGGCTGGGGATGTGGCTCAGGTTGAGTACCCCTGAGTTCAATCCCTGGTACCAAAAAAAACCAAAAGAAGTCTGTATAGCCAGGTACAAGGGTGCACACCTATGATCCCAGCCACTCTGGAAGCTGAAGCATAAAGAACGCAAGTTTGAGGCCAGACAGGACAACTTAGTGAGACCCTGTCTCAAAATAAAAAGCAAAAAGGATAGAGCTCAATGGCAAAGCACCCCTGGGTTAAACCCCTGAACACAAACAAAGCCCATATATTAATTAAAATGACAAAAGTGTGTAAAATCACCATTATTGATCACTACTATGAAAAGATTTAATTTGAATTTATTATATTCTGTGTCTAGGTCACAAACGAACTTTCCTTTTCTCAAAACTTCAAATTTAGCTGGGTTCTATGTAGTATGATATTGGTGAGAAAACTTACAGTGACTCTTTAAATCTTTGATCATTGGTTATTTGGTAAGCACTACTTTTATTTCAAGATAAGTTTGTAGCTTAGAGTTTAGTAAGTCTTAGAAAACACTCTTCCAAGCCGGGCGCGGTGGCTTAAGCCTGTAATCCCAGCACTTAGGGAGGCTGAGACAGGAGAATCACGAGTTCAAAGCCAGCCTCAGCAACGGCGAGCCACTAAGCAAGCAACTCAGTGAGACCCTGTCTCTACATAAAACACAAAAAATAGGGCTGGGGATGTGGCTCAGTGGTCGAGTACCCCTGAGTTCAATCCCTAGTACCAAAAAAAAAAAAAAAAAAAAAAAGAAAACACTCTTCCACAACCTAAGCAAGGAACTTTGGCAAAGAAAAGATCTTGAAATTCCTTGCTTTCTCTCTTTCAACAGTTCTATCAACTGTCGATGATTCCTGGCATTTGCACACAAATGAATACCTTTAGAGCCCACATTCATGACAGGTGCATGGTTTGTTTCAGATAACTGAGCACAAATATCTTTAATAAGCACCACACAGTGGAATAAAGCAACATGGGGGACATCATCTTGTTTTAAAATTCTAATACCCCAGTCATATTAGCCACATATCCAGTGTTTATGAGCCACATGTGGCTAGTGGCTGCCGTATTGGATAGTGGAGTATGTTTCTAATTATGGGAATAAAAACTAAAGTAAAAGCCGGGCACGGTGGCGCAAGCCTGTAATCCCAGCACTTAGGGAGGCTGAGACAGGAGAATCGTGAGTTCAAAGCCAGCCTCAGCAACGGCGAGGCACTAAGCAACTCAGTGAGATCCTGTCTCTACATAAAACACAAAATAGGGCTGGGGATGTGGCTCAGTGGTCGAGTGCCCCTGAGTTCAATCCCTGGTATCCCCCCAAAAAAAACCCAAAGTAAAAATGACACATATCTACTATTTATATGATGTGGGTGTGTGGAATATTTTCTTTTCTTTTTTAATGTTACTGGGATTTAAACCCAAGGGTGCTCTACCATTGAGCTACATCCCTAGTCCTTTTATTTTTCAATTTGAGACAAGGTCTTGCTAAATTTTCAGGCTGGCCTTGAACTTGTGATTCTCCTCCTATAGCCTCCCAAGTAGCTGGGATTATAGGATAGGTATAGGCTTCCACTCCTGGCTCGCATAGGCTATTTCTAGAAGGAAAAGCAAGGAACTTTTTTTTTTTTTTCAGAGTAACTAGTATGCGTTTCTTGAAGATATAGGAAAAGGGAAAGAAGGCACTCTCAAGAGCAGAGTGGATCCTTTCAGAGAGGAGAGGGACAATGTAGCTCTCCTGCACCCCAGTTTTATTAAGAATCCCAGAGAAGTTTCCAGAGAGTCCCATGCATGTTCACCTCTTGACTTCTGGCTGACAACAGGATGACATAGAATTTCAAGTCTGATGACAATTCTAGGTCACCTTGGCCCATGCTGACTGGGTCTAATTGGATTCTTAAATTCTTAAAGATAAGGAACTTCTCATGGTTGCCTATGAGGAGAAGAACTCTCTAGCTGAGGAAAAGGGGAGGGAGGAGAACTGTATACCTTTGTACTTTAAAATCTCATTACTTGTGGATAATTCCTCTATCAAAATGTTAGGCTTCCTCCCCAATGCCCCAGGGCCTTGGCCATGCTGTGCGTATCTATTAAAATGTGAAAATTATTTTTAAAAAGCTTTTAAAATCACACACACACACACACACACACACACACACACCCCAAATAGTCTTTCTGGACGTTCTCTCCAGTGGCTGTGTGGAGGGTGGGTTGGAGGGAAGAGTCCACAGAGCAATGACATGGTCTAGGTGAGAGATGGAAGTGACAGGGACAACCCAGGGGCCTTGATGATGAGAAAAGTAGGATCAGAAACCCTTTGGGACTAAAAGCATCAGGGTTATTGGTAGATTGGATGTGAGGGTAGGTAGAGAGAGGGGTACAGGAGTGGATCCCAAGTTTCTGCTTTGAACAACTTAGAGACATTTTGAGGTTCCCAGGAAGATGGGGACGTGGGAGAGAGCCTGGAGGTGTTATGGGCCATGCGAGGGAGACATTGAGTGTATGGGACTCTTGGGGAGCCCTGGCTGCAGATGGGAAGCCATGTAGTTGACAAACAGGTACAGACAGGATCCAGGAGGGAGGTTAGGGATTGGAACAGGGGCTAGATGGCCCAGGAGGCAAGAGAGTGAGGTGAGAGGCAGTTAGGCCTGCCCAGGAAGTGTCTCAGCTGAACACACCAAATGAATAACAAGGCTGAGAGAGAATGAGCTAGTGATAGCTCAATGGCAGGTCAGGAGCCATCGATGTTGAGTGACAGACACTCAAGTGGTGGGAACATGAGGTTTAGGGAATAATCCTATGCACTGGGCCCACTGTACTGACCTCCACATGCTTTCACTTTTATGAAAGCAATTTATCTGCAGCCCTTCCTGGGTTAAGTCCACAGGATATGTTACAATCCTCAGCAAGCTATGTTATCTGCAGGGGAAATGCAGTTCTAAAGTAATGCTGATAAGAGGAATACAAGTTACTCTGATTTTTGTGACCCTTACACAAACCAGATCCCAGAATTCAAGGAGATAAAGATAAAGCCCCCTAACCATAAAATCTGTAAAAACAGGTTTCAATTATAACCAGTCAGCATGCGCCAAAAGTGATCTAGAATTGTCATGGCAGCTGGAACTTGAAAGTCTGATGTCTTCCTGCTATCAGCCAAAAGTCAAGAGGTGGATCTGGGTGGAACTCTGGAAACTTCCCTGAGACCCCCCAATAAAGCTGGAGGGCAGGAGGGGCATGCTGTCCCTCTCCTCTCTGAGAAGATTCTCTCCCTTGAGAGTGTCCCCTCTCCTCTTTCCCCTTTTCCATCCCTTCTGATAAACTCATGCCTGTAACTCTGAGTGAATGTCTGAAATCTTTCTGACTATTGCAAGAATTGGGATTTGAAGGGGGCTTTCATGCTTCCTCAATTTCTGGAAGGGCAGGCCCTTTAACAGCATCACACAAGGGGGCGAGGGAAGCTTTGAGGAGGGGGGAGAATGGGTAATGTGTGCTTAGAGATCCAGTAAACTGATGAGGGACAACCCCCCCCCCCATGTAAAGAGACCAGGGGTGACCTTAGAAAGAGAGGGGAAGGGGATAAAACTGGTGAGTGTAGCCAGGTCGCCTGTAATCCCAGCATTTTGTGAGGCTGAGACAGGAGAATCTTGAGTTCAAAGCCAGCCTCAGCAATGGTGAGTTGCGCTAACCAACTCAGTGACCCTGTCTCTAAATAAAACATAAAATAGGGCTGGAGATGTGGCTCAGTGGTCAAGTGCCCCTGAATTCAATCCCTGGTACAAAAAAAAAAAAAAAAAAAAAGCTGGTGAGTTCAGGGAGAGGAAGGCCAAGGGAGGGGTGTTGGGTTTTGTCTTTGCTCAGAGGAGTAAAGAGAGGAATGCAGATAGGAGGGGGGAGAGCAGAGGAGGTCAGGCCGCAAGATTCACAGAGGAGCCAGGGACTCTCCGTTGCCCAGACGGCTGGTTTCCCTTAATCCGCTTTCCTTCTCTTGGCAATTTGGCAAGGGCCTTTCCCTTTGTCCATTTATTGAAGATACATTTCAGAACATAAAGCAGGCACAACATTTTCTATCATGGATTGCTCCAGAAATGATAGTCCTTGGGTAATCTCAATGCTTACTGCCGAGGCTCCAGTCCTTGGTGACCAGGAGCTTAGCCATGGATTGCAGGCGAGATCACGCAGGTTGTCCTGTAAAGACCGAGCAGTGGTGAGGCCGAATTCTGAGATTCCACTTTTACTCACAATGTGTGATTTCATTAATTCGATTATTTAAAAAGACAATAGTAAAACTAGAAATTACAAAAATTCTTCTCACTTAGCAATTAAAAAAGCAAAATACCAGCCGGACCTAGTGGCTCACGCCTGTAATCCCAGCACTTAGGAAGGCTGAGACAGGAGAAGCCCGAGTTCAAAGCCAGCCTCAGCAAAGGCGAGGTGCTAAGCAGCTCAGTGAGACCCTGTCTCTAAATAAAACACAAAATGGGGCTGGGGATGTGGCTCAGTGGTCGAGTGCCCCTGAGTTCAATCCCCAGTACCAAAAAAAGAAAAAAAATAGCAAAATACCTCCATAGGCAAAGGATTCTAGATTGAACAATTGTCTTTCCTTGGGTTTTACCAGCTCCGTGGACTGTCTCCCATACTCCATTTTCTTTCTCTGCAATTCTCACTAATTGGAGTTACACTTCGAGACTGATTTCTTGCAGGCGCATACCTGAAATCCCAGTGGCTGGGGAGGCTGAAGCAGGAGGATCATGAGTTCAGAGCCAGCCTTAGCAATTTAGCAAGGCTCTAGGTAACTTAGCGAGGCCCTGTCTCTAAATAAAATATTAAAAAGAGCTGGGGAATGTGGCTCAGTGGTCAAGCACTCTTGGGTTCAATCCTGAGTACACTCCCCTACCCCCCCAAAAGGATCGACTTCTTAGGTCTCTTTTCTTGAATCTCCTATTTCTCTCTTTCTCTTTCTCTTTCTCTTTGTTTCTCATTGAGATCTTGTTTTGTTTTCTATTTCTTGTCAGTGCTGGGAAGAGCACTCAGGGCCTTGGGCAAGCTAGGAAAGCACTCTCCCTCTGAGAGATTCATTCTAACCCCATGAAAAATACTCTTTGTTTGTTTTGTTTTTTGGTACTGAAAGGGCCAGACCAAAGCCATTTTGTGACTCTAGGCCTCTTGTCCAGAGCCCTAGGTCCCCCACCCAGTTACTGGAAGTTGCAACACAACGACACCCCTCCCTGGCGCCAAAAAGTGGTTCTGCAACTTGAGTCAGCTAATCAGAAGGCCAGGCAATGAGCTCTCTGTAGCCAGACCTATCAATAACCTAAAGGTCAACTGGGCCCATGGTAGCTAGACCTATGAGTCTAAAGGCCACTGACCACCCAGTGACTTCACCCATCCCCATCCAATCCTACTGCTGTTCCCCCTGTGCGCGCTTTCCCTTACCCAATCATGTAACCCCAAGGCAGGTACTCCCCTGCTTGCGATTGTAACCCATAAAAATCCCTGCTCCCCTGGACTCGGGGCCGCTGCGTTGGTGTGGGTTGGCGGACCCTACTCGAGTTTGAATTAAAGACCCTTTTGTGATTACATCGGAATCGGACTCCTGGTGGTCTCTGGTGCTCTCGAGTCTGGGCATTACAGTACCACAGATTGAACCTAGGGGTGCTTAATCCCCAAACCACATCTCAGCCCTTTTTATTTTTTATTTCTTTAATTTTAATTTTTTTTGGTACCAGGGATTGAACTCAGGGGTACTTCCTCAGCCCTATTTTGTGTTTTATTTAGAGACAGGGTCTCACTGAGTTGCTTAGCACTTTCCCATTGCTGAGTCTGGCTTTGAACTCACAATTCTCCCAAAGTACTGGGATTACAGGCATGCACCACCGCGCCCAGCTCCTTTTTTTTTTTTTTTGTGACAAGGTGTCACTGAGTTGCTTAGGACCTCTCTAAATTGCTGAGGCTGGCCTCAAACTTGTGATCCTCCTGCATTAGCCTCCTGAGTCTCTGGGATTACAGGTGAGCACCTATAAACACGCTGGGCTGCTCTTTCCTTTCTCAAAACTCATTGCTATTTTTTAAAAATTACTATCCAGTAAATATAGAATTTCTTTTTTTAAAGACTCTGTTATCTACTGGGGAAGTTGAGACTGGAGAATTGCAGGTTTGAGGACATCTTCGGCAACTTAGACTGTCTCAAAATAAAATGAATGAATGAATGAACACATAAATAATGTGTTAGCTGCCTGGGATGCAGCTCAGTGGTCAAACACCCTGGCTTCAGTCCTCAGTCTTGGAAAAAAGAAAACTTTTAAAGAATTAAAAGCTCCATTATGCTCCTTATATTGTGTGTGGTTTTGGTTTTCATGTTGAGCAACACATTCCTCAAATGCCTGATAGAAATCTTCATGGGAAGTGGGGGTCTTGCCAACTGGTAGGCATGTTACAGGGTGATAAGTAGTAAGCCCATTTTTTGGTTCTGTTTGAATGTTCCAGATGTCAGCATTATATATTTGTTTTTTGGGGGGGCCAATACATGTTATCCAAAGGAGAATCCTCTGAGCTTTCACCATAGGAAGGTTGTTTGTGTTCCAGGTGCCAAGTAACTCAGGGGGCTAAGCTGTCATCAGTATGAGGACTTTGGCTTCACCTCTGAGTTTCTTTGGGCCTTTTGTCCTGCCTGATTCTATTTTTGCAGAAGAAAGCCCCTGTCTCCTGGGGGGTCGGGGGGCATGCCTCTCAAGCCTTGGCCAGAGTTCAGTGCATAGAATTCCCCTGCGCCCTGCAGAGCCCCTCCTCCCACTGCAGAAACTCTGCCTCTGCTTAGTCACCCCTGTTCCTTGCTCACCACCTTCTCTTTGTGGATTTATACCATTTTCTTCCCTTTATGGTCATTTTGACAAGGTTTCAGGAGAGAGTATGGATGAATACATGTCATCTACCATGTGTAACCAGTCAATGAGTTACTTAAACAGACAAACTACTACTACTACTTCTCTCTCTCTCTCTCTCTCTCCTGGGTGCCCCACTACACACAAAAGAAATCCCTCCTTAAACCTTGGTGCCATGCACTCAGCTTCATTTAAAAAGTCATTTTTGTGTGACATGATAATCAGAGGCACTTTGTAAACAACAGGTGCACTGAAAAAAGTGAGAAATTACTTCATTGAAATTAATCATCTAGATCTTCTCATTTACACACACACACACACACACACACACACACACACACAAGACAAGAAATCCAGATACGATTTCCCCCCCTATTTTTGCATTGCTGAGGAGTGAACCTGGGGTCTACTGCATGCTGGCAAGGATTCTCCTGCTGAGCTACAGCCCGGGCAATGTTTAACATTTGAATGCGAAATGAAATTCAGATCTGACCAAGTAGATGCATCTTTTTTTTTTTTTTTTTGGTGCTGGGGATGGAACTCAGGGGCACTCGACCACTGAGCCACATCCCCAGCCCTATTTTGTGTTTTATGTAGAAACAGGGTCTCACTGAGTTGCTTAGCGCCTCGCCGTTGCTGAGGCTGGCTTTGAACTTGCGATCCTCCTGTCTCAGCCTTCCAAAGTGCTGGGATTACAGGTATGCGCCACCACTCGCCCGGCTACAACACACATTAACATTTTAAAATACTCAATTACGCTTTCAAGAGAATTCAACAAACTAATAAATGAATTTCACCATAAAAGCATAATAAAAGTCAGCTTTATGAGCAGAAAATACTTGTCTAAATCAAAGTGGTCTGCATGCAGGTACCTAGCTGAATGCTTGCAGATCCTGGCCTGAGCCCTTGCAACCTTGTCAAGGACCTCCCACCAGGTGGCAATGCTGAGCACCAACCAAGTCCATCACTCTAGGGAGTTCTGTAGTTTTCAAATCACCAGGTTGTGGGATTATTCTTCTTACATATTTGCAGCAGCCTATTGATTTGTAATTTAACTTATTAAATTTGATTTGTAATTTAACCCTAAGTACTTCCCTCTCTTTTTTGGTACAGGAGATTGAACTCAGGGGCACTTGACCACTGAGCCACATCCCCAGCCCTATTTTGTGTTTTATGTAGAGACAGGGTCTCACTGAGTTGCTTAGTGCCTTGCCATTGCTGAGGCTGGTTTTGAACTCGTGATTCTCCTGTCTCAGCCTCCCAAAGTGCAGGATTACAGGCTTGTGCCACCGTGCCCGGCTAAGAACTTCCCTCTTAACTGCATTCTTTTTTTTTTTTTTTTTTTGGTACCGTGGATTAAATTCAGGGGCACTTGACTACTGAGCCACATCCCCAGCCCTATTTTGTGTTTTGTGTAGAGACAGGGTCTCACTGAGTTGCTTAGCACCTTGCCATTGCTGAGGCTGGCTTTGAACTCGCGATTCTCCTGTCTCACTGTCCCAAAGTGCAGGGATTACAGGCGTGCGCCACCGCACCCGGCTTCTTAACTGCATTCTGACCACATATCTTTCTGATTTGGTTCCTCGTTTCGCATGCCATATACATTTGTTAGAACTATCACCCAGTAAGGAGCGCAGGCATTACAGCATCATTGGCTAGCGAGAGGCACTGAGGTCAGTCTAGATGCTGTGAAATTAAATGCTTCTCAAGTGAAATCTTTTTGAATTTTTATTATATTACTAAAGATACTGACATAAATAAAATGCATAAATTTGGTATGTTAATTTAAAATTGACCTTAGTATATTATTCGTTGAATACAGTTATTTATTATAATGCTGGGGATCAAACCCAGAGCTTTATACATGCCAGACAACCACTTGGGCACTGAACTACACCCCCAGCCTCCTGAATGTAGTAATTTAATAGAATGTTACTGTATAGTTGTTAAATGGGTCACATTGTTGCAATTGTTAATAATGCCTTTTTTTTAGTTTTTTTGAGTTGTAGATGGACACAATATCTTTACTTATTTATTTATTTTTATGTGGTGCTGGGGATGGAACCCAGTGCCTCACACTTGAGAGGCAAGCACTCTACCACTGAGCCACAACACTAGCCCAATAATGCCTTCTTAAATCTTACTGAGAAGACATTCTCCTTTCTTAAGAAAGTGAATGCAAAGTCAAGCCCTGTGGCCTATGCCTGTAATCCCAGTGACTCAGAAAGCTGGTGCAGGAGGATTGCAAGTTCAAGGTCAGCATGTGCAATTTAGTGACAACCTGCTTCAAAATAAAATAATAATGAAGGGGCTGGAGGATGTGGTTGAGTGGCAGAGAACCTCTGGGTTCCATCCCCAGTACTGAAAAAAAAAAAGTAAGTAAGGGCAACAGTTTATGACGACAATGTAGATTTCCTGGCCAACTTGGAAGGCACCACGTTTGAGTGTGACCCAGGTTTGATCTTGGAAGCAAATCCAGATGGTACAGAGCGAATCTAGGTTGACACTGATTCTTTCAAGTCACCAAAGTGGTTCCATTAGAGGAGAGTCCGGGCAGGAATGAGCTATGGTTGGAGGTTTTAGTTGTTTGGTAAATGAGTACAGATGGTGTTCATAAGCACCTGCCACCCACAGGAAACAAAACAGTACACAGTGCACCTGTTTCCGCTATAACGCAAAGATTCTGCAGAGATTCCGTTTAGCATTTCCAAGAAAAACTTGGCTTTTGGTGATGTTAAACCCAGCATCAGTACACACTGGCTTCTAAATCCATTTTGTGAATTAAATGGAGGAGGCTATAACCAGATCCTGGTGGAAAGAGACATGATATTGTAATGTTGGTGGGATTTCTTTTTTTAATAGGGCAGAAGCCTGCTGTGAAAGTGAGGCAGTGTGGAGACCCCTATTCCAGAAAGATTTCAGATATGTCACTCAGAGTAAAAGGCATGAGTTCATCAGAAGGCATAAGAAAGAGAAAGTGAGTTCTCAGAGAGGAGAGGGTGTGCCCCTCCTGCTCTTCAGTTGTATTGGAAGTCCCAGGGAAGGTTCCAGAGTCCTGCCCAATCATCATCATCATCCCCGCCCTCCTCCTTCCCCTCCTCATCTTTCTTCTTCTTCTTCCTCTTCTTCTTCTTCCGCTCTGCTTCTGTTTCTCCTCCTTCTCCTTCTTTTTTTTTTTGGTACCAGGGTTTGAACTCAGTGGTACTTGACCACTGAGCCACATCCCCAGCCCTATTTTGTGTTTTATGTAGAGACAGGATCTCACTGAGTTGCTTAGTGCCTCACCATTGCTGAGGCTGGCTTTGAATTCACAATCCTCTTGTCTCAGCCTCCCAAAGTGCTGGGATTACAGCATGAGCCACTGTGCCCGGCTCTGCCCAATCCACCTTCTGACTTTTTTGGGGGAGAGAGGTACTTGGGATTATATTCAGGGGTGCTTAACCACTGAGCTATATCCCCAGCCCTTTTTATTTTTTATTTTGAGACAAGGTCTCACTAAGTTGCTTAGGGCCTTGCTAAGTTGCTGAGGCTGACTTTGAACTTGAGATCCTCCTGCCTCAGCCTCCTAAGCTACGGAGATTGCAGGTGTGCACCACTGCCCCTGGCTACCTTCTGACTTTTGACTGACAGCAGAGGAAATGCATGGACTGCCTCAAAGAGATGGTGTATTGCTCACAGGGGACATTGTGTTTTTACCTCAATTTCCTGCCTCCTTAATTAGTTTAATGCCCTGTGAATAGCCCTCAGCAAGCTTTCTTTGTGACAGTCTTGGTATTTTAGTTGCCAGGATAATTGGGTGTTGTGTCAGCTTCGATAATGAGGGTCCAGTTATTCTACTTAGAATAATGTTCTAGACAAAACAGCAAGCAGAGCCCTTCAAGGAGGAAACTCAGAGACTCAGCATTTCCTCCAGGTTCCTGATTTTTGCCTCATTCATGCATGTACTGATTTAAATCTTTCTCTATAGAAACATGTTACTAGTGTAATCTCAGTGGCTTGGGAGGCTGAGGCAGGAGGATCGCAAGTTCAAAGCCAGCCTCAGCAATTTAGCAAGGTTCTGTCTCAAAATAAAAAATAAAAAGGGCTGGGATGTGGTTCAATGGTTAAGCGCCCCTGGGTTCAATCCCCGGTTCCAAAACAAAATATGTGTTACTGCTCCAGGAAATTGAGGCAGCATAGAGACCCCCACCACCACCTTTGAATCCTGATTCTTCTGGTTTTTTTTTTGTGGGGGGGTACCAAGGATTGAACTCAGGGATACTCAACCACTGAGCCACATCCCCAGCTCTATTTTGTGTTTTATGTAGAGACAGGGTCTCACTGAGTTGCTTAGTGCCTCACTAAGGCTGGCTGAGGCTGGCTTTGAACTTGTGATTCTCCTGTCTCAGCCTCCCAAAGTGCTGGGATTACAGGCATGCACCACTGCACCCGGCTTTGCCCTCCAGTTCTATTGGGAGTCACAGGGAAGTTTCCAGGGTCCTGCCCAAGTCCACCTTCTGACTTCAGACTGACAGCCTAGGTACTGCATGAAATACCTCCAAGATAGAATGGTGTGGTGTTCATAGTTTTTTTGTGTGTGTTTGTGTGTGTGGTGGTGGTGGGGTAAGGGGATCGAATACAGAGGCGTTGTACCACTGAGCTACACCCTCCTTCCTTTTTAGTTTTTATTTTGAAATAGGATCTTGCTTAGTTGCCTGGACTGGCCTAGAACTTGCGATCCTCCTGCCTCAGTCTCCAGAGTTGCTGGGGTGACTGGTGTGCATCACCACGCCCAGCCTGCTTGTATCTTTATGGCAAGACACAGATTTGCAATTTGGGGGCCTGCACCTGCTGAAGTCCAGCTCTCCCTCCCTGCAGCCTGGGAGGTTCAGGTCTACTTTCCTTGATGATTCCATCTCAAAGAGATGGCTCCTAGTCCTTGAGTAGGACTTTCTTAGTTGTAAATGTGGCAAAAGGCTTTATTGGGCTTAAAATTTTTTCTTATATGTGACTCAAATGGACAGAGAAGATTTCACAATCATGTGGATTTTAAGTTTTCTGAAGTAAATGCTCTAGTCAAAGAGAGTGGGCTAGGAGAGTCCTTTTCATCAGGGAAAATCAAAATTTACCTTTCTTATTTTTAGCTTGTACTTGCCCTTATGGTTATCCTGAATTACCTGGGTGGGCCCTGAGTGTAATCATATCTATCTGTAAAAGAAGGCAGAGGAGATTTGAGGACAGCAGAGATACAGAGTGGCAACCGGAGGATGCTACAGTGCTGGCTTTGCAGATGGAGGAAGGGCCATAAGCCAAGGAGCACAGGGCCAAGGATGTGGCTATAGGGGCATGAGGTTGCATGGGGTTGCAGCTATTGGGGCCCAAGGTTGTAGTCATGAGGGCGCCAAGATGGGGCTATGGAGACCCAAGGGTGCAGTTATAGAAGCAAGAGGCAAGGCTGGCTTCATCCCCAAAGCCTCTGGAGGGAGCAAAGTCCAGCAGAATCTTTCATTTCGGCCCAGTAAAATTGATTTTGAACTTCTGAGCTCCAGATCTGTAAGAGGATAAATGTTAAGCCGCCAAGTTGGTGGTGATTTTGTTACAGCAGCTCCAGAAAACAGGTGAATACATTGTGAGGAGAGGAGATTTGAACCAAAATCTGAATCCAGAGAGGGCAAAGCCCACGAAGACCTGGAAGGAGATCATCCAGGCAGATAGTGTCCGACTCCAAAGGCCCCATGATGGCTGAGGCCATGACCAGCAGGAATCAAGGATGACTGGGACGGGGTTAGATAGGCCAGTTGGTCAGGTGGACTTTATAAGTCCTGTAGCCATTTGGATACTATTTAAAATGTTGAGGGAGCCATTGAAGTCCTGCAACCAGGAGAGTCATCCAATCCAATTCAGGTTTAAAAGGATCAAAATGACTAGGTGAGCCGGGCGCGGTGGCTCAAGCCTGTAATCCCAGCACTCAGGGAGGCTGAGACAGGAGAATCGCGAGTTCAAAGCCAGCCTCAGCAATGGCGAGGCGCTAAGCAACTCAGTGAGACCCTGTCTCTACATAAAACACAAAATAGGGCTGGGGATGTGGCTCAGTGGTAGAGTGCCCCTGAGTTCAATTCCCGGTACCAAA
>PVHX01017379.1:0-40284 GCA_004024805.1 Geosciurus inauris | reverse complement strand
TATCATGCTAAGTGAAGTAAGCCAATCTCAGAAAACCAAATGCCGAATGTACTCGTTGATAAGTGGATGCTGATCCATAATGTGGGGAAGGACATGGGAACAATGGTGGATCTCTGTTCACAGGGGTGTAAGGGGGGAGGGGGTATGGGGACAGCAAGGGTGATGGAATATGATGGACATCATAGCCCTAACTTTATGTATGACTGCATATATGTTGTGATTCTATACAACTTACAACTAGAGAAGTGATATGTTATCCTCTATCTATGTACAATGAATCATTTACACTGTTAACATGTAAGCCTAAATAAAAAAAAATATGATTTAATTTGATTCTCACAACAAACATTGTGAAGGTTCGTGAAAGGTTATTAAAATACTCCCAGATTTCAAATAAGAATAATTGTGAATCAATAATGGTCAGTAATTTGTGCAGATGGCATAGTAAATGACCACATTCTGGCTCTGAGCTAGAATCTTACCTGACAAGAATAGTCATGGGTAGTCCCCATTACCTGAAATGCAGGGATATTACCTCAATACCTATATAGAAAATTATCTCTCCACTATCTATATTTCCTTCTTCTTTACTCATAGAATATCATTTTGGTTCAGAGAAACAATATGCCAAAACAATAATAGACATTTTCAAGATTTCCTTTTTTGGGGGGGGAAGTTATTAAGGATTGGACTCAGGGGCACTCTGCCACTGAGGCACATTCCTAGCCCTATTTTGTATTTTATTTAGAGACAGGGTCTCACTGAGTTGCTTAGTGCCACACTTTTGCTAAAGTTGGCTTTGAAATTACAGTCCTCCTGCCTCAGCCTCTGGAGCTGCTGGGATTACAGGTGTGTGCCACCACACCTGGCCAAGGTTTCCTTGAATATAGGAGTAATAATGTTGCAGTCTTCAGCAGTGAGATGAAAGTGCAAATCTCTCATAATTTGAACATTTTTTGAAAGGTCCTCCAAAGTGGAAAACCTTGATGGCATGTGCATTCTGCTATTTCCTCTCTTTTTCAAAAAATCTAGGCTTGAATATAATGCTTGGTGCATCATAATCACAAGGAACACAGCACAATGATAAACTTAGAGCAGTAAAAACATTCAAAAGAATGAGTTATAATGGCATTTGTGATTTGCCACATCTTCCTGACCTGTCAATATCAGACATCTTGTTATGTGAGAAAAAAAATCTAATATATCAATCTACTATATAATCAGGATATTTTCTTACTCATAAACCCAATATTAACTGATGCTCCTTGTTAAGAGGAGTGGGTAATTGATGTGAAAATAGGAAAAACATCTGGATTTTGGACAAAGTCAAACTGTCTCCCATTCATGGCTTTCCAGCATCTGCATTTGCCTGATTCCCACCCCACCCTCTAGTTTTCTACCCATCTACATTTTCAGCACTTCCATTCTTTCATCTTATTCTTCAACTTTACCAAATCACTTATAATTTCCACCCCCAGTGCTTGACATGCTATCCTTTCCATTGCTCACTGTTGGCACTTTGCAAACTCTTATTCTTCAAATCAGCTCAAATATCCTGTCTTCAACGAAGCTTTCATTGATTCAGCTATGGTTTCCTCTATTCTCCCCAAACATTTTACATGTGGCTCTATTATAAGAACTGTCACAAATTAACAGCATTGATTTATATGTATGTCTTCTCACTTCACTACATTCTAAAGTTGCTGAAGACTGGGAAGATTTTTTTTTTCATCTTTGTATCTCCAAAACCTCCATGGTATAAAGTGGGATATTGATACATGTTTTCCAAAAACATTGAGTTGATTTAGGGACGACTGCAGTGATGCCAATGAAAATATTTAACACCAATTTAACTAATTAAATTAGCTAAAACAGCTGCCAGAGTGCATGCCATACAGGTGACCACAAGGCTGAGCGTATCAGCTCTGGATAGATGAATAGGTCACACATGGCACAGAAGATATGTACTTGCATAATAATTCAGACCCTGAGGATAGAGTCATGTATGACCTTTTATAGTGTATTTGTATATATAATTAGATAAATGATGCAAAGAATAACTTACTATCATTTGAAGGAAACTCATCTTCTTTCTGTCAAGTACAAGAGTAAGGTAGTAACTTTCTTCCAAAGTCAAGGGTTTGTATTCTTCTGTTTATTATTATAAAATTGTTTTATGTATTTGCTTATTTTACAATATAAATGTATTAACAGAAACATTCTGGTATATTGCCAGCTGACAAATGTATTGACTTCTTCTTGACCTTTTAAGTTATGATTTACTCATTTTTAGATAGGCACCCAGACACAAATACATTATTAATTTTTACTACTAATAGCAACACTTATAAATTTTGTGTATTTTAATCAGTGATAAGGTATGACCCTATGTAGTGAATAATTATATTTTTATTTTCAAACATCTATTTTCCATTTTATATTCATTTCCCTGCATTTAGGTTTCCCATTCAATCTATGAGTTCTAAACTGTGAAACTGTGAAATTACCCAATTCCTTCCCAACCTAATAAAAATTTACCTATGTAGTATACAGAGTTGGTAGCCTATCCATCACCTGTGCCCTTATCCTCCTTTCTAACAGAATTCTAATATTGTTCAAATATGCACTGGTCTTGAAATTTAACTCAGGAGAATTCTGGCCCTACTCATTCTAAGGAATATATACTGATTAACTGAGGTCAATTGACACATGATATTCCCTTAATAACAGAGGCTGATCTAGAAGAGGATAGAAAATCCAAAGGGTTCAGTCACATTGAATAAATAGATCCATTGAATAAATGGATCTTTCTCTCTCTGTCACTGGATATGGACAGGGCAGCATTTTGCCTGAATTGCTATATGTAGCCATCTTGATACCATGAGGGCACCCAGCCTGAGGCCATAGCTTTCTGCACAAAGAAGGCAGAAAAAAGAGGTGGCAAGTCATCTTTAATGCTTCTTCTGTGCTTTTGACTTCACTGATGCAGGAAATCAACTCCTATTGCTAGACCCCTTGTTATGTGAGAGAAAGACTTTTTAAAAAAAATCCAGTTTGAATTGTTTTCCCTTGTAAAAGGAAAACTAACTGATATATACTTATGCCTTGGATGTTCCTCAATGCATGTTAGTTGCCAGTCCCCGTTCTTGTTCAAATGGGGAAAAATTAAAAGAAATTAGAAATCCAAAAGCTACATGTTTTCTTGTACACATGAATGACAGGAATCCATAAGATAACATCAGCTTGATCTATAGGTGTTGATAGATTGTAATCAGTGATCTACTGCTCCTAATATCATGTATTTGTCTATTAATAAAGATTTTGAAAGGGCCATGCCTTAATCCATACATTATTCAGAAAATTCCTGATAAATTATGTTTAAGTTGGGAGAGTTTAATGGTGGGGATCTCTATCATTTACTCTGCCAAGGATCTGTTAAGGGTTTAATCTCTCTTTAAATGTCAATGTCTGAAGGCTAAGGTCCATTTAAATACTCTTGTGTAAGGACTGAAGAATTATGAAGGAACTGTCATAACTAATCTAAATCTTGAATCTGGCCTATGGGAAGAAAAGAGGTTTTATCAGTACTCTCTCCTTCTTGAACTTTAAAATCTCAGTGTATTAGGGTGCATATGGAAAAGAAAAATATTGCTTATTTGCTAAAGGACATTAAAAATGCACTTTATAATTACCTACTTTCTATGGGCTCTCTTTCTAAATACATGACCTTCTTTTTAAAAAAAACATTGAACAAGAAGTTTGAAAACAAGGCTTTGTCCTGGGTATGCACACAAGTTTATATGTACTTGTGAAATCTTGAAAGAGCTTCACTTCAAATCTCTGCCTTACTTTCCCTAACTAGCAGGGCCTCTTGGCACACTGACCTTTTAAATTCTTTAGAAATTATAGACATAGCTGGGTGCAGTGGCACAGGCCTGTAATCCCAGCACTTAGGGAGGCTGAGACAGGAGAATTGCTAGTTCAAAGCCAGACTCAGCAATGGCAAGGCACTAAGCAACTCAGTGAGACCCTGTCTCTAAATAAAACACAAATAGGACTGGGAATGTGGCTCAGTGGTTGAGTACCCCTGAGTTCAATCATAGGCATAGTGTTAAAAACTTATAATGTCTCCAAGGGTCTAGAAAAATTTTACAAACCTTGCATTGGCTTTTAAAATGCAAAAAGGAACCTGCAAGCTTAAAAATTCTAAATATTTAACTAGCTATAAATCATATTATATCAAGTAATCAACTGCAATTCTCAAGGCTAAAATAAATAATTTATTTAAATTACATTTATTGGAATTATTTCAAATAACATATACCAAAAAATTCTCCTCACATAGAGATTAATATAAGATATAGTCTAAAGCATGCAAAAATATGTCTCTAGAGCCTTCCCAGGACTTAAATGGCCCTGGTAGCAGTTATTACCAAGAGCAACACCCATCTTCTATCTGTAAAACTTTTAATAATTCTTACATCTGTGAGGGTGATTCTGAAGCTTGGAACACTGGAAGATTCCTCCCCACACGGAGGCCTATTACCACAGGGACTCTTGCTGCCATTTCATTAGCTAATATGAGAGAACTTTCATACACTTAAGATATTCCATGTCCTCCTGAAACCCTAACCCTCAAGGATGCCCAGAAGAAATGAAAACCCCCAAATAGGACTCTTATTCTTACACCAAAACAATTTAGGCAACAGTTAGAACACCTGAGGTTAGCAGCTCTGACTACAACTACAACCATCACTCACTCACTATATGCATCAGTGAAGCCCCTGTTTATGGGAAAAAGCACTCAAAGTTCTCTATAGATTGACCCTTGTTTACTTATCTAGCCATGTTTACTCTGATTCCATGTGTACATAATTTTGCTCTAGTTATTTTATTTACATCTAATACTTTGATATTTCCATGTCACTTGACGTGGTGCTTACTTTGGTAATTGTCCCTCTCGTATTCTCTTGGCTTTGCCTGTTGAACTCCCAGACCTGTTGGGTTGGAATATATGTCCTTCCTTTGTGCTCTCAGAAACTCTTGTCTGAGTTCTGTCTAGCTTTCACTACATAGTTTTATCAGGGTCTCTCCTTCTGGAATGTGAGCTTTTGCAGAGCACAGCCTCTGTCTAATGCACCTATGTTAATAGCATATAATAGCAGATAATATACTGCCTGGATACACACACACACACACACACATATACACACACACATACATACATATGTATATAGATAGTGTATTGGTTGAATTACTGAACTATGGACCCTATATTCTCTGTTGAATTATTCTGAGAAAGAACTGAGCTAAAAATTTTAAAACATATTATCATTTTTATCTATATTTGTATAAAATGAGAAAACTCATATTTTTAGTTGGATTAACTCTCCAGGAAAATAACAGAATTTATGTGGCATAACTTAGAAAACTTATAAAAGACTAGACACTCATCTCCTTGAGGTTGAATGCTGTGAGGGAAAGGTTATGGCAATTCATGAAACTCAAACAATACTGAGGAACCCCAGAGGAAACAGTTTTGAGTAACCTGAAGCACATCTGGTTCTGTAACTGTGTGGGTGTAGACCTGCTGCACATCCAGCTCGGAAGAACCCATTTATTGGGCTGGGATTGTGGCTCAGTGGTAGAGCACTTGCCTCGCATGTGTGAGGCACTGGGTTCAATCCTAAGCACCACATATAAATAAATTAATGAATAAAGGTCCATCAACAATTAAAAAAATTTAAAAAAAAGAAGAACCCATTTATATGTTTTGAGCTCTGATATGAGTTCAATAGACTCCAAAGTCCCATGTTCCTAGGGATGACTCACAGTTTCTGTTTTGCCTGTAAAACAGTATATAATATTTTATAAAAGTCCTATAATGCTTCCAAAAATGAAAACTTGTAAAGAAGCTGAATATAGCAACATTTAAACATGCATGTCTTTCTACCTTAAAAATAAAATAAGCTCCCTTGACTCCCACATCCTCACTTAGTTTCTGCCCTATGCCTCTCTTTCCCTTCACAACCCAAACTTTGAAATGGTTGTCAATATTCATTGTTTTCATTTCCTCACCTCCCACTCATCTTTCACTCTGCTCAGGCTTCCACCCCCTCACTCCACCCAAAGAACTCTCATTAAATTCACCAGTGGCTTTCCTGTCACCAAATCCAATGGATGGTTTAGACCTCATTTTACCTCTCCTCTAAGTATCACTTTATATTTTTGACAACTCCTTTTCTTTTTCTTTAACACTTTCCACATTTCTATACTTTACTTTCCACAATGTCATTCTGCCTTTGTTTTAATCCTATTTACTTTGCCACTAAAGTCTCTCTAACTTACAGGCCCTTACACTTCTATCCACCCATGAAGTGTTGATCCCAATCATTTTCACTCTGTATTTGCTCATCAGGGAATTTCACAAATCTATATAGCTTCAAGTACTACCTCAAATGACTCCCTCCTTCCCACCAGAACCTGACATCTCTTTAAAATTCACTAAAGGGATGATAAATGATACATACCTCTGTCTGTTCAGTGTGCAAACAAAAAGTTTAGGAGTTACCTTTGGCATGTTCTCCTCCCTCAATCCTTATATCCCATTTTACATATTCTCTTACAATATCTCAAGTTCCTCACCTTATTTAGTTTACTTTTTGAATGTTCTAGTTATCATTTAGTCCAAGCTATCATTATTTCTCAAGTGAACTACCCCAATTGTCTAAATGGATCCTATGTTCCAATTTCTACCCAGGGCCCATGGGTAGAAAAAACCTAGCAAAACATTCTCAATAGAATTAAGAAATATATAAAAATAGTTATGCGCCACAATCAAGTGGAGTTTATCTGAGAAATGAAAGGATGAGTCAAAATTTTTTAAAATAAATTAATCTAATTCATATTAACAGACTAAAAAACAAATACATTATCAATTAATGTACAAAGAGAATTTCACACAAGATAAAAAAGAAAACCTATCCAAAAGTAGGAATGGAGAGAAACTTCTACAATAAATAATATCCATAGAAAAGCTATAGATAACATCACATTTTGTTGTGAAATACTGAATGTGATCCCCCTAAGGTTGGGAACAGGCACAAATG
This sequence comes from Geosciurus inauris, assembly GCA_004024805.1. Taxonomy (NCBI): domain Eukaryota; kingdom Metazoa; phylum Chordata; class Mammalia; order Rodentia; family Sciuridae; genus Geosciurus; species Geosciurus inauris. Next base: position 33,175 of record PVHX01017379.1, on the reverse strand, counting down.
TATATTCTCATTACTTTTATTTATTATAATGCTCAAAGTTCTAGCCCATGCAATAGACAAGAACAAGAAATTAAAAGACTATAGATCATAAATAAATAAAAACTGTTCATATTGATAGATGACATAATTGTCTGTAGAAGACAATCTCAAAGAATCATTAAAAAACAGCTACTAGCCAGGTACAGTGGGGCACACCTATAAATCTGGTGTTGGGAGGCTGAGGCAGTAGGATTACAAGTTACAGGACAACTTCAGCAACTTAGCAGGGCCCTAAACAATGTAGAGAGACCCTGTATTAAAATAAAAAATAAAAAGGGCTAAGGATGTAGCTCAGTGGTAAAGTACTATTGGGTTTCATCCTCAAACCAGAAAAGGAAAAAAAGAAAAGAAATAAATTTCATTTCTATATGTTAGCAATGAAGATGTGGACACCAAAATAAAAAATACAATTCCTTTTATACTTGCTAAAAAATGAAATACTAAGTACAAGTCTAACAAAACATGCAGAGGATGCATATGCTGAAGACTATACAATACCGATGAAAGAAAAGAACTATTAACTAAATGGAGAAGTAACCATTTCATGGATGAGTAAATTCAACATAGCAATCCTTCCAAATTGATGTACAGACTTAATGCAAATACTACCAAAATTACAGCAAGAATTTTCGGTTTTGTAGATATAGGCAAAATTATTTTAAAAAGTATGTGGAAAAGCCCAGGAACTAGAGTAACTGAAATAATTTGGAAAAAGTAGAATAAATAAGGAAGATTCAATTTACCCAGTTTCAAAATTTAATATATGGCTACAGTAATCAAGACTGTGTGACATCAGTGAAGGGATAGTTACATAGATCAACAGAACAGAATAGAAAACCCAGAAATAGACTTACACAAATATATTCAGTTGATTTTTTAAGAGATGCATAAGAGATGCAAAATTGACCTAATGATGGAAAGAATTCAAGGAGAAAATAAATTGTGCCAGAAGAGTTAGACATCCATAAGCAAAAATAATTAAATCAATAAACCTCAACTTATATCTCACACCTTATATAAAAATTAACGTCAAACACATTATAGATTTACATGATATTCTAATGCTTTTATTTACCCAAATCTGTTAACACCTTGATTTTACCAGCCTCCAGAATTGTGAGAAATACATTTTCATTATTTACAAATTTCCTGTTCCAAGGTATTTTAGCAGCAGTAATAGACCAAGACATACCCATTAAGAAAATGCAAATTAAAAGCCTGATGAGATACCACTACACATTAATATGGATAGAATGAGAAATAATAAGAGCACAATGCTGGCAAGGAGGCAAAGAAACTGCATCACTTGACATTGCTGGTGAGAATCTAAAGTGAAAACTGGAAATTTTCATAAAAAGCTAAAATTTTAATTTTTCAGCAGTTTCATTGAAAACTAAACATGTAACTAACACACAACGCAGCAATTGTACTCCTGGGCATTTATCCCAGAAAAAGGAAAACTTATATTCATGTAGAAACCTATACATGCATATTTATGGTAGCTTTTAATCATAATAGAACTGGAAATAATCCAGATGACCTTCAGTTGATGGATGGTTAAACAAACTGCAGTATCCATGTCATGACACACTATATAGCAATGAAAAGGAATGAACTATTGATCAGTACAATGACTTAGGTAAATCCTCAACTATGCTGAATGAAAAAAAATTCCCCAAAGGTTCCATACATATATGATTTCATTCATATAGCAATCTTGATAAAATTATAGAAAGGGAGATCAGATTAGTGGTTGACAGAGATGGGGACAGTACAGAGTGGGAACACAAATGAAGTGGGGAGGATTATAAAAGCAACCTGAGAGATGCTTTTGGTGATGAAATTGTTCTGCATCTTGACTATCAATGTCAATGTTCTAGAAGAAATACTGTACTATGGTTTTATAAGATACTATACTGGGGAAAACTGCCTAAAGGGTAGATGGGATTTCTCTATATTCTTTACATTGCATATGATTCTACAATTATCTCAAAATAATCTAAAATGTTATTATGTAATATATTTTTATGTTTGAAAGTCTTCAGTAGCTTAAAATTATTCTTAAAATTAACTAACTTGACTATAATCTCTTTTTGGTCTAGACTCATTTCTCTAGTCTTATCTCCTACCTTCCTTTCCCTTATTCTTTGTATTTCCACCATGTAAGCATCTATGTTTTGAACCCATTCTCCATCCAGTGGGTGCTAATTCCTCTATCTGGAATGTTCTTTTCCCTTCCTCCTCTTCATCACCTCATACAGTTAACTTACCATCTTCTTTGGAGCTACTCCTATGTCTCTTTATTGAGGAACGCTTCTTTATTCCTCAGGTCTATTTGAATTCTATCAACATTCTTTTAAAGACTTGTTTGCCTTCCTTCAGAGGCCTAAGTGAAAACTAAGCATTGGTTTCTGATATTGATTGACATTGTCTCCTCCATTAGAATATATATTCCATAAGCCAACTATTACCTATACATGTTTCCTGATTCTAAATTCACATTCAGTAGCTATTTAATATATTAGTAAAATAAAAAATATTCTTAAAATAAACATTGGAATTCCCTCCTTCTCTCTCCTTACCATCTCCTGAGGTGTCTTATTAAACCACAAGGCTCCATAAAATACAGTTTGCTTGTAAACTGACACTTTGGAGTCCCATCAAGGGATTACTGTGGTAAAATCTAATGATAAAGACTGGATGTTGGGGGTAAAGATTTGGGATAAGTTTGGGCCAGGATTATTTTCTCTTAGCCCTAATACAAATGCGAGCTTCAGTCTCTCTGTCTCCTGCCCTGCTTATCTCTATTGCTTACTCACATACCCATCATTTTGAATTTTCTAAAACAATCTGTATGGCATTTCCTTATTGAGTAGGATTTTTCCTGTGGCTCCGGAACTGTGAATCATTTCTTAAGGTAAGGAAAAATGGTGGTAAATATATCACATTTAAATACATTACATCTAAAATTTGGAGAGAAGCCAACAATCCATCTGTAGTTAAGGCAAATAATTACCTGCTGGGATGGCTTAGAGATGCGGTTTACCATCACCACTCTCATCCTACCAGTTAAATCAAAACATCATGTTGTATGACTTCCTTACCACCTGTCAATTAAAAAAGAAGAAGAAGAAGAACTGCACGGGGAATATGGAAGGAAATTATCAGGGAGGAAAATTGACTAACATAGAATCATTTGTAAATATTGGGAATTCATAGAGAAAGAACAAGCCTTGTATTCCCTAATGATAATCTTGCTGAGCTTCAGAACATAGGGCCTCTCTCTCTCTCTCATTGGAGAGAGATTAAAGAGAAAATTATTAAGGCATGTAATGTGAAGTCTTAGGGCATGTGTAAGGGCACAGAGATAAATACTTATCATCTTGAGATTTCTAAATATAAGATGTCTTCTAGGAAACCCATGCTACTAAGTACTGAAAGACGTGTAGTGGGATGTGTGTGAGAAGTAAATGAACACAATTCTCACTTTATACCAGTTTGAATTATAGTTCATCATTTGCTGATTGTATGGTCCTTGTCAACTTATTTAAGGATGACTAACTTCATTTTCTTCTATAAATAGATTTATTAATGCCTGTATCTTAGGGCAGAGATTGAACAAGATAATATCTCTATTTAGTCCCTGGCACATAATTGGTAGGTACTATTATTGGTATTATGGAGGCTTAATCTGTGAATTCTGGAGGCAAACAAACTTGTGTTAGAATCCCAGCTCCACTACTTATGGAAAAGTCTCCAAGCTTTCTAACCCTCTGCTATTGCTAAGAGGATTGGTGAATCAATTAACAGTATTTAGCATAGCTCTTACAATCTTGTAAAGAATTAAAGTCAGTTGTCTACATATTTGTCTCTGTGCACTATAGATTGTAGACCACTTAAATGCATGCATATGACCTCACATATCTTCTTGTTGCCATTTCAACTCCATTGCTATAATGACCAGAAACACTTTGAAATGCATAGTTAAATACAAAGAGGTATTTAATAAATGCTAAATAGATTTGAATTTTTGTTTTTAAATTTAAGGGGATATTTTAACATTTTGGATAGAAATAGGAGAGCCCTACTTGAAGTAATTTAAGCAAATTAAAAAATATAGCAACGAATTTTACTGGAAGCTAATAGATTATTTATGGGAGGCAAGGACAGGTAGGTCTTTCCAGGGTCTAGAGTCAAGTCCTGGGACATCATTACCTATAGAGACTCCTCTCTCCCATCTGCCTCTCTACTTTTTCACAGAGATGGTTGCTTCTTTTTTTCCATCTACTGAATGGCTTGCTCTTTTTCTCAGTGCACATGACAGGAAGGAAATAAGTTTGTGTTTGATCTAAGGTGTAATCTCCTTTCTGTGGACTAGTTCAGCCTAACTAGTCATCTCTTGGCATCTCCTGTTCCTGTCAAGAAGGCTGTTTGCTGTTCCTGTGTGGGAAATATTTTTCTCTCCGCTTTTAAGATTTTTATTCTGTGTTTTGTAGTTTGAGTATATGTACCTGAATTTGAGGGTTTTTAAAAAATATTTTGCTTAGGACTTGATATACATTTTAATATACAGATTAAATCCTGTTTTACTTCTGGAAAATTCTCATAAGTATATCCTCCAAAATTGTCATTGCTTTTCTCTTTTATGTCTATTTTCTCCTCTTTCCTCTATTTGTACTCATGTAATTGTTTCTTCTTCTGTCTTCCAGGCCTCATGATTTCAACTTTACCTTCCAATTTTCATTTATTTTTTTGTTTGTTTCTTTGTTTATAATTTTTTTGGTACCAGGGATTGAACCTAGGGGCACTTAACCACTGAGCTACATCCCCAGCCTTTTTTATCTTTTATTAGAGACAAGGTCTCACTAGGTTGCTTAGGGCCTCGCTAAGTTGCAGAGGCTGGCTTTGAACTTGCATTCCTCCTGCCTCAGCCTCGCGTGCCAACACTCCCAGCTCACATTTTCTCTATCTTCATCTTATGCACTATGTTTTGAGTGACTCACATCTATCTTTCAATTTACTATTAAGAGATTTTCTACTATTCAATTTGTAGGGGCTATATTTCTTTTTTCCTTTCTTCTTTCCTTCCTTTCTTTGTTTCAAATAATGGATTTGGCGTATTTGTGTGTTTATAATGTCCTACAGAATTAACAAACAGCATTAAGTCCAATTACAGAAAAATGCTATACCTAATATGGGGTAGATATGTTTGCTGGTAACATACTATAGGAGTTCTAATTACATAGTAAATATAATGTAACGAACATGAAGCCATATTGCTATCTTTGCTAAAGTGGCAGGGGCTTGGTTGGACTTTTTAGGCAAGTTACATTTCCAAAAAATTAGATGACTAGTGAACTCTAATGAGGAAGAAAGTTTCATAGTGATAATTCACCAGAGTGGCTTGCAGCTGATAAATGAGAGTTAGGACATGATGTTTATAAAATAGTTGCATCCTAATTTACAAAAATTATCAGCCTTTCATCTGTCTAAAGAGCAGGAAAAAAATTCCTTAAATTGGTACCTGGTCAAGTGGGGTGCTGAGAATGGTGGTATAGGAACCCTGACAGGGCAGATGAGTTAGATATAGACATTGCTAATACTCATGGTTTGCTTCTAAATATAGCAACAAGATGAATTCTGATTTATAATCTTAGGTAATTTGTAGATTCATGAAAAAGACAAGATTGATAAACAGTACAGCAAAAATATATAAGGGGTCTATCTGCAGTGAAGTTTCACAAGAAAAGGTACCCAGTTTTTCCTTTCCATATCTGACTTGCAAAGCTCTCCTTTTAGCCACTTTGAAAATTTTCTGTCTTTAGTTTTGCTGAATTTTCCATGCACCCAAAGTGCCAATCTGTTTTATCATATCTCTAGGAGCCCATGAAGTTCATACGTTCTTGTTTATATTATGGTTTAGATATGAGCTGTTCTCCAAAATCTCATATGGGAGACAATGCAAGAAAATTTGTAGGTGAAATGATTGGGTTTTGAGAGTTTTCACCTAATCAGTCTATCAGTCCCCTGATAGATATTAACTGGGAGGAACCTGTAGGCAGTTATTGTATGGCTGGAGGAAGTGGGTCATTGGGACATACCTTTGGGGTATATATTTTGTCCTTGGTGAGAGGAGAAGTCTTTCTGTGCTTCTTGGTGGCCATCTCCTGAGCTTGGGCCCAGAGCAATGGAGCTGGCCCTCTATGGAAAAGACCTCTGAAATCATGAGTCCCAAATAAGCTTTTCCTCCTCTAAAATTGTTCTTATCAGGTCTTTTGTTCACAGTGACAAAAATAAAATAAAATAAATATATTTAAAAAACTGACTAAAACACTATCATAGTGAGCTCTTGCTTCATGCACTGTTCTTCTGAAGAAACTCCTTGTTCTCAACCAGAATGGTGTACACATTGGGACAGAAATGGTTTATCTAGGGTCCCTTTTTTTCTGGAAGGCTTTCTAATCTACCAAGGGTATTGAGGAAGAAACACACTAATCACATCCAAGTCTGGATAGAAAAGGAGCCTCAGGTGGTGTTGATCTTTCTTAAGGATACCTCAGTTGGCTTTCCATTCACTTCAATGTCAGCCACAGGGTTCTCTGGTGCTTTTTCCTGTGAAGACTTTAATTGAGCAGGTCTTAACACAGGCTCCATCTCAATGAACACAAGCTTTCAGATGGCAGCCATCATTCACAGTGCTATGAGACATGGCCTATGTGGCAGAAATGTTCTAAAATGCACATTAAACCTACCAGAAAACTCTTAGGCAGCAATGCCAGTGTAGAGGCTGCTCTGCCAATCATGAGCTTAGGAGGGCCAGCTGTCCGTTGAGTGCAAGAGCACTTTAAAAATGTTTATGACATTTATTTTAAAATTGCTTTCAAATCATTTTATTATTTCTACTTCCTCTCATATGATCTCTCATATTTTCTGTTTACTGATTACTTACTACCATTTAAGATTGACATGTGTATGGTATGTTTGCTCCTAAATTTTTACTTAGAAATATGTTCCAGGACTCTGCATTCTTAAATAGTAATATCCTGGTTGTTAAGTGTCCAAAGTGAAAGAATGAAGAGAATCTGAGAGAACATATAAGGTATGTCCTTTTATACCATTCAAATTTCAGCCTATTTTCATGTTGCATCCCTGGATCTTAATGGAATTTTCTATGCTTTATGCAAAGAGCCCAGTTCTGGCTACTTACCACGTATGAGACTTTCAGCCTCCAGAATCATCTCTGTGAGATAGTCCCAATACTTAAGCGATTTTAGTCAGCTTTACATTACTGTGACCAAAAGGTCTGAAAAGAAAATTTAGAGGAGAAGTTTACTTTGGATCAGTTTCAGAAGTTCAGTTCATGGTTGGTCAACTCCAAAGCTCTGGGCCCAAAGTGAAGAAAGACAGCATGGTGAAAGAGCATGGTGGAAAAAAGCAGCTCAGAACATGACAACCAGGAAGGAGAGAGAGAGTGAGAGCGAGAAAGAAAGAGAGAACACTAGTGCCAGGGGCAAAATATAAACCCCAAAGACATGCTCCCAGAGACCTACTTCATCTAAATATGCCCTGCCTACCTACAGTAACCACCCAGTTAATCCATTTAAGAGGATTAATCCACTGATTAGGTTAAGGGTCTCTTAATCTAATGTTTTCACCTCTGAACATTTCTGCATTTTCTCACACATAAGATGATGTGGGGGACATCTTATATCCAAACTATAACATAAGGTAGATATCAGATATGTATCCCCAAAGGCAACCCAGCTTCACCAACTTCTGCTCACACTTGGAGTTCTCTCCTCTTTCAGCATTTAAAGATTTCACATCTATATCTTTAAGCTTATTTTTATTACTGCTCTTTAAATTTTCCCCCATGATTTCTATGTGTTGGGTGAGAGTATAAGTCCTTGCGTATGCTCAGTCTTCCATTTGACCTGGAAGCTAATAATGACTATCTTTTATTCCCATTTCCACATTTGGTGAAAGAGAGAGTGATTGGCTAAGATTATATTAGGTTGCCCTTGGATGAATCACTTACATGCTACTACATCATGTAATACAAACATGTCTGCCTGGTCACCTCTGTGAGGGAAAAGCCAACCCTATAAAGAACCAATCAAATACACATTAATAGATGAGTGAAAGGAAGGTGAGTAGAGGAAGGAGAGGGGAGGGTGGATGGGAGGGAAAGGGGGGATCATAAACTGAAATCGATTTCCATGCATGCATGAGTTTGTCAGGATGAACCCAACTACTATGTATAACTATAAAACTCTAATTTAAAAAAGCCAATCCTAATAATAAGGCTACTGGGCAAATACCCCTGTAAATATTTATCATTGAGACCTCAAAAAAGGTTTCTATTAATTTATATTCTTTATTTAGTTTTTTTTCATTTAACAGTCAAGACAGAACGTTTCTAAATCTGTTTTTATATCACACTCAAAGAGATATTATCTGCACTTAAATAAATTTTAAGTATCCTTTAACTACATGAGGAAAATAACCATCTCTTGGCACAAGACTCAAGTTTTCTGATAAGAGTTTGGACATCCATGTAATAAAAATGAGCAGTAGACTCCTATGCCTACTAGATGAAGACATAAATATGGAAATAAGAATATAGAGAATTTTTCCTTATAATAAGGTTCACTGTAGTTTGTAGGTTTTTGTTGTTGTTTATTTGTGATTATTAAAGTTTCAATTCAGGGCTGGGGTTGTGGAGTAGTGGTAGCGTGCTTGCCTAGCACGCGTGAGGCACTGGGTTCGATCCTCAGCACCACATAAAAATAAAATAAATATATTCTGTCCACCTACAACTAAAAAATAAATATTAAAAAAAAGTATCGGGCTGAGGTTATGGCACAGTAGTAGCGTGCTCGCCTAGCACGCGTGAGGCACTGGGTTCAATCCTCAGCACCACATAAAAGTAAAATAAAGCTATTAAAAAAAAAAAAAAAAAAAAAAAAAAAGTTTCAATTCAGCCTGAGTGGTTAATGAGAATCTTCATATTATGGAAGGTTCTCATCATCTCACTTGTTATTCAGAGGAGTATGGTTTCAATTTAACATTCCAGGGTTTACACAATTGGATATTCCCATGTCCATAAAAAATGAAACTCTTGCCTGGAGCTAAAAATGGTGTTTGTCTAAGCACTTAGGTAACAGAGCAATAAACCTTGCACAGACACATATAGAGATAACAAGATGCCTTGGGATACATGGCAAATCTGCATCTCTTTGCTAAGGAGACTCAAGAAACTGTGCACATTGGCAGGCTTTTTGTAAAGGGCCTATCATTTAAACACATTTCATTTCTTCCTCTTGAGATCTTACTCCTGAGAATTGATGATATGTCCTCTATTTCTAACACAGCCTGTAAATTCCTTTAACGTTGCCCACTGGGTTCTGTCTGCTTACCTTCGTTCCTAGTGTGCTTGGAGGAAGGTACCATTAGAGATTTAAATAAATCAGCAATATGTATCAGACAAAAAGTATATACATTTTAATCTTGTCAATCACTCACATTTTAAAAGTTTTTTTTCCCAAAATATTTGTTCCCTTACTCATTTGATCTTCATGGCAATACTATAAGGGTTACATTTTATCACTAGGTTAAAAACCTTAAAAGTCTTTCTGGCATTTGATCCACAAACATAATCCCCCAATAAGTGTTTTTTGACTGAATGAAATAATGTGAATTTTTTTTTAGAATATGAGGATCTTACTAGAAATCCTGGCCCTCCAATTTAACAGTTTGGGTAACATTGGGAAAAACAGTTAAGATTTCTGGTTTCCTTATCAATAAATCAATAACTTGATTCACATGTTTCTTATATGGCTTAAATAAGTTAGTGGATGTTAAATGCCATTTTTATAGGATTTGTCACATGATATGTGCTTAGAAATATTTTTGGAATAAATAAATATACTCCCAAGGTTTACCTGAAAATTGTGTATTTTAGATTTAGCCTAGTTAAAAAGTTTTCAGTTGTCTTCTATGTATTTAATAATTACCAATAATAGTATCTCAGCCCTGTTCTCTTTTCCAGGGAACGAGGGCATTATTTCACTGGTATGGCTCTGAGAAAACATAAATATTTGGAACAATTAATTGAGCATGCTGATTCTAATCTTATTATATAATGACATCATCATTATTGCAAATAATATTTCAAGTCATGCAATGCAAGTAGATGCATTTCATGAACCAACTTCTCTCAGCTACTACTGGCTATCTGGAGCACAGCACTGAGAATGATTCCAAGGACAATCCTGTTTAATAGGAAAACATCCTATGCATTTTTAGCAATATGACATAGATACAGGCAGGTAAAAAGCAATCTATCTTTGTCCCACCCATATGAAACCATTAGTTATACAATGAACTTTTAAGGGCTTGAATAAACCACAGCAACAAATACACACACACACACACACACACACACACACACACACACATATGTCTTAGAAAGGCAGTCTAGCAAAGCAGTTTTAAGATATGAAAATAATGATGTAGGTAATGGTTAGATCATAGAGGTTTGTACTATGCAGCTTAGATGTCTGTCAGGTGTTAAATTTTACAAAAGTGTATGTAAAACAGTAGTGGCGTGGATGGTTTTCCTTCAGTTATTAGGGATTTTCAACCCTGACCAACACATTATCATTATCTGATGAGCTTCTTAAAACTACTAATGAACAGAAAAAGCACAGATTTTTTAGGGCAGTGAAAATACTATGTATGATACTATTAATATTAAATAAATGTTACAAAAAATTTGTCTTATATTAAAGGAATGTATAACAACAATAATAAACCTAACATAAACTATAGAATTTGTGTGATAATCACGTGTCAACACAGGTTTATTAACTGTAAAAAATGCACCACTCTGGTGGGGGATATTAATAATGGGGGAGACTGTGGGAATAGGAGGTATATAGGAAGTCTCTGTATCTTCTCAATTTTGTTCTTAAATCTGCTCTACAAAAATAAAGCCTATTTTAAAAATACTGATGTTCTTTAACCCACCTGAGATTAGTTAAATCATAAACTGGTTAGCAACCATTCAATGATGCTTTTATAAGTTGATTCTAATGGATAGACAGAGTTGAAAACTATTCAGCTTGGTCAATTTTTGTTTTGTTTATTCCTCTCTGCTTCTTCCTGGGATATATGTGTAATTCTTTTTTCGAATCCCCAAATACCTGTAATTTCTTGTAGAGAAGTTGTCATTTTCTAACTCTAATAAATTAATCATGGGTCATGAAAATGATGTTTTGCTTTTGCTAGGTATTTTAAATGAATTTTGCTAGTCTTTGGGGAAGAAACTTAAAATTGCCTGAAAGAAAGATATTGCAAAGAGGCAAAGTCTACAACATACTTTTCTGTTCAGAAGAAATAAGAGGCCAAGCTTTGATAGAGAAAGCAGAAACAATACTTTAAAGATGAGGTCTAAGGAGATCTTGGAGTTATTAAGGAGATCCATAATTTATCCATGATAATTGACTTTTAATCTGACCTCTTCATTTCTGGTGATAATCTAAAAGAACTGATAAAAACACATTCTGGTTCAACTGGATAATCACCTTGTAACTGAGTACAGCCTTGAGATTTAATGTACACCTTGGTGTTCATGGTTACAAACAGATAGATGCACAAGAGTACTACTTTAGTTGCCTTGAGCTAATGAGAAAAGAATAGTGGAGAACTTAATATATAATAATGTAGTCAAGTCAAATAAAGGCTAAAATGACCTCAAGAACCACCACACAGAGTAACATTTAACAGTTGCTTCATTATAATACAAAGTATACAGGAGAATTGTGTCATTACATGACAGTGATAATGTGCTGATTTCTAAAGAAGTCATATGGAAGTTTCATATCATATGGATGTTGCAAGAGGTGACTAATTTCAACAAATGTTGCTAGTCATATGAAATCAAGAATTCTCATTTGGATCACATTTATGTGTAATTTTGACTGTATTTAAGTTGTAAACCTATTTTGGTTTAATAGTTATATAGGGGCTATTTCTATATGTAAGTTAAATAGTTAAATAATATAAAAATTTTAATTAAAATTTAGGAGTATTAGGAGAATGATTTTTTTGTGCGGGGAGAGCATATTACTTCAGTTTGAGAATCAGAGTTAGCTTTTTCTGTTCAACTTTTGATCTTATAGATGGATAATTAGTATATTTAGAATGTCTAAATAGTTTTACTTCATTATCACAGAAATATGGAAATCTCTGCAAATAATCTGGAAAACTTAAAATTCCCAAAGAAAAAAAAATGATCCACTTTTATAAAATTTTAATCCCTTTCTACATTTTGAGACCTTAACCTGATTTATTTTCAACAATTAGAACAATTTATAGTTCATAAATCATTTCAAAGAATCATGTAATGATCTTATTCTTTGAAAGTCTCATGAATTAGAATAGTTACAAATATAGTCTTTACAGCCAGACTGTCCTGAGCTCAAATCTCAATATGCTGTTTATACTTGTGTGACCTTGAACAACTTATGTAACTTGTCAAACAAATCTTGCCTTAACCCATGTGAAGATAATATTGGTACCTACTATGGGAAGTTTAAAGATTACTGAGATGGTCTATGTGAAATGATCCAGAGAAGAGAATAAAGTACAGCATTCATTAATATCCTTTCTGTGATATGATCAAAAGTTTTTTTGAATAGGAGTAAGAGATTTAATATGTTGTGGTTTTCTAAATATATATTTGTATTTATATATATACTAATTTTCTCAACTGCAATATAAAATTGTCAAGTCAAATAATTTCTTCACTCTCTTTCATGGTTACATTATTCTCAGTAGAAAGAATATATGTTGTACACCTCTTCTACCTCACTTGAATCCTTAGGATCATTTGCAGTTTCAAATTCAGAAACATTTTAATTTTAGAGAGTTTATGCTGTATATGTATCAGGAATTACATAATAGTCTCCAGCAGGATCTGGGGCAAAAGGCTATAATCAAATGTATTCGAATTTTGTAATGAAATATATGAATAGTCACACTAAGCAGGATACAAGAAAACTATAAATAGCCTTATGTTAGTTTATGTTAAGTTTCTGCCACCAAATGAATTGGATGCCAAGGTTACACAAAGCCTATGGCTTTTCAGAGGTTTTAGATTTTAGAATAAAAGACAAGCATTTGTGGACCTGTGTAAACTACTGGATGGATTTGTTCCACTAGTAGAACCCTGCTGTAATGAAAAATATGATATAATGGGACTCGAGTTTCCAAATTTAGGAATGTTAGATCCATCTTCATTCTTACCATTTAGCTTTATAAAACCAAATATATCTACCTCTATGGACCGCAGTTTCTGTATCTGTAAAAACAAAATTTAAATAAAAAGTCCTCTAGGAGTCCTTTTAAGAATAATTATCTATTTTAAGTTAAAGGAACTATTAACTCTGTTAGTTTTTATATAATAAAACCTAACTCATTCATTCATTGAATAAGTAGTGAGACTTGCTTTATGTTAGCACTTCCCTATATCTTATAGACACTGTAGTGAACAATAGTCTCACTGAATTTAATGTTCTAGTGGAATGAAGATGGACAAAAACATTGAAAAGTCAACAAGAACATTTCTAATTCTGATTAATGTTATATTAAATTTTAGAAAGATGGAATTGCAGAGAGGTACTGATGGGACACTATTTCCAGTTCAGTGGTTAGGAAAAACTTCGCTAAAGGTGACATTTGAGTTTGGATCTAAGTGATGTGAAGCCAGACCTATGGAACTAGAGGCAGAGCTTTCCAGAAATAAGAGAGGGCAAATTTGAAAGCCCTAAGTTAGGAAACAGGCCTGTGGAACTGAAGTTTAGAAGCTAAAGTGAACATTACAGAAAATGAAGCTGGAGGGAAAGGTCAGGTGTCAAGATTATGTGGTTTTTGCTGGTCATGATAAAAAAGGAATGAATGAAACCAAACTTCTGCCTTAAAAATGCTCCTGTAAGACCTATTAGTCTCCAGATAACAGTTATAACTAGCCTAAAGCAAAGAAACCCCTATATTTGGTCTGAAGGTAATGGAAATGAAATGCAGTGATAAGGAATAAAATTTCCAGTGAAAAATCAAATCAAAATCCATAAGAAATAAAATAAATGCAATCAATCATTTATTGACTGAGGTGATAAAGCAAATTTCTTACAATGGTCTCTAGGACCTTTCTACAGAAACAACCTATAAATATTTTTATCAGCAACAATATTAGAATAATTCTCTGGGAGCGCATCTTCACGTAGCATAAGCCAAGTGCAGGATTTAGACAAATAAGGGGAAAAGTCAGATGCTAAATGGAAAGATATGGATCTCAAACATCACAAGACAACATCCAAATAAATTCAATGTAAAAAAATAAAGAAAAATTCTCTCTGCTCTTAACAACAGAGATACTGATTCTTTTATTTTATGCTCTTACTAGTTTCCATTGGATGACACCAATTCCATGCATACAGATACTGAGCTCGAGATTTGTTATTTTACATAGACACCTTTATTATTGTTATATCATAGATCTGATAGGTGAAAATGAAATCTTACTGTTTTAATTTGCAATTATTTTTTTATAATATATATTGAACCTATGGTCACTTTGCCACTGATCTACATCCCCAGCCCTATTTGTTTTGAGATAGGGTCTTGCTAAGTTACTTATGGTCTCACTAAGTTATTGGGGCTGGCCTCCTACTTGAGATCCTCCTGCCTCAGTCTCCTGAATTGCTGGGATTACAGGCAATGTGCCTCTGTGCCTAGCTCAATTTACAATTTTTATCACTAGAAAGTGAACATTTTTTATAAATTGTTTATATACTTTCTACTGATTTGAATAACTTCTTTACATCTAAAGACAATACTGTCATGTATTTTTAAAAATATATATTTTTAATATCCCAGTTGCATTCTGATTTTGCTCCTGATTTATTTATCACATAAAGGTTTCCAATCTGTAATAAAATCTATCCTTCTTTTCAAAACTACTAAGCTCATTTGTTAAAAGTAAAACGTATTTAATGGTCAGAATGCAAAAGATGTTGGTTATCACTATCAGTTTCTACAACTGCAATAATTAGAGCTCATACAGCTTAGAAGAAAAACAGATATCAGTACTAACTATTCACCACTTTCTATCTTCCTTAGGGTCACATAGCTAATGAGTGCCTATACTAGCAAATTGAAATTATCTCTATTCTTCCAGTTTCTGAAGAGATCCCTTCCCCATAAAATGGTAGTCAAATTTTGCAAAAATCTCTGATTTTTAAAATGAATTTAACTAAAAGGTTTTTGAGTGTAGGGAATAAAAATATACAAGCTAGAGTACCTATTGTCAAAAATACTTAACCTTTAAGGCAATAGGGTAAAACATATGAAATGGAGACCTAGATAATCTGAAATATATTTGGATGCTTAGGAGTGTGATTATCAATAAAACAAAGATTTATACTCTACTTTCTAGACTATAATAGCAACTGATAAGCTTATTGATATGCTTTTGCTTACCATAACAGAATGCCTTTTCCTCTTCTAGAGAAACAATAAAAATACTCTTTCCAGTCTGCACCCCGTAGGCTACAGACACCCTGGTAATATATTTTAAATTCTAGTAATAAAAGAATGTATCAGTATCCTTACTACTTAAAGACCATAAATAGCACAGCTTATTCAGTCTCTTGAAAGATGTTTTCAGAGTTCTAACAATTCCATTAAGCACAAGTCCCAACCTGATTTATATATGGTGAGAAGATACACATGTCCTTGGATTGCCCTCTCTGTAAAATGACCCAGGGGCTGGTAAAGGCAGCTCCATGTTGTACCTTCGAAATCTTTTCTTCTACTATCATTTCTCTCCTACTTGCATTGTCCAAAGGGACAGAAATTTGAGCTACACATACTAAGAGCTTTCAGAAAATCCAACACTGACTGAAAGTCGATGCTCCAGAATTCATCCCTGATTTTGACCCAGAGATCTGTTTTGCTTGGTAATTCATTTATGGGCTTCCTTAAACTCCCAATTCTCGCAAGATAATTTAAAGTTACATTGAAAGAAAACAAAAAAGATGCTAATTGATTTTTGTTTCCCAAGGCAAAGAAATAACCTTCTATTCACCTTTCAGTCACTTGTTAAGAATAAGACGTATTTTTACAAGCAGTTTGCCTTATGAAGAAATTTTAGGTTAGAATTAGAAAATTTAACTTGAGAATTATATAGATTTCACTGATTCTCAGCAAAGTCACAACTGGTGTTTAAGTCAAGATGATTTTTCATAATATGAGTCTTTCACATACACTTGAAGAATATTTTCCCTAGGAATTTTTCACTAATTGCCAATAGTGCCCCAAAGCTGTGGTAATAAAATTTCCACCACATTTCCAAAAAAAGCCCCAGGGATTTTAATACCCAGGTTGAGAACCACTAAAACTACCTCATTCTGCAATAAAGGCATAGAGACATAGAAACAAAATGCTTTGGTAAAGGATACAGAGGTAGTAAGTGCCAGAATTGTGACTCTCTATTTAGTGCCCTTTGCATAAAACACATATGTCTCTGAGAAAACCGTAATTGAAATGGGACCCATGATTTTCCTTTTCTCCCTGAGAAGTGATTTCATAAAGTCATCAAATACATAGTTGAAAGTTGTCTCAAGATGTAATCTGTCTAAGTCATTGGCACTACATAGAGATATAACTCAAATAAGAAACATAATCTCCTAAAACTGCAAAAACATGTGACTCCTCTTAGCAACCTGTTTAATATCAGTCAAGAGTGAATTGAAAAGAGTAAAGAGCAAGCACATTTAGGAAAGAATACTTTCTTGATCTTTGACATCATATTATGTATATGTTCTTTCTAGAATTCAGCTTGTCCAAATGTAAAATATGATTGAGTTTGATTATTCTTAAAAGCATTTCTTCTATAAAAATTTTTTACATAATTATTATTATTATTATTTCTTTTTTCTGGGGATTGAACTCAGGGGCACCTAATCACTGAGCAACATCCCTAACTCCTTTTTTTATTATTAAGACAGGATCTTGCTAAGTTGCTCAGGCTGGTCTTGAACTTGCAATCCTCCTGCCTCAACCACCTCAGCAGCTGGGATTACAAGCATGTGCCACCATACCTGGCTACTATTCTAAGTTCTAAGGACACATATGAATTATGCATTGTTATGGTTTAAATATGAGGTATACCACAAAAGCTCATGTGTGAGACAATGCAAGAACATACAGAGGTGAAATGATGAAATTATGAAAGGTTTAGATTATGACAGTTGTAACCTATCTACTGATTAATCCACTGATATGAATTAACTGAGTGGTAACTTTAGGCAGGTAGGGTGTAGCTGAAAGAAGTAGGGACATACATTTGGAGTTTATATGTTATCCCTGGTGAGCAGAGCTCTCTCTCTCTCTGCTTCTTGGTAGCCATGTTCTGAGCTGCTTTCCTCTACCATGCCCTTCCACCAAGATGTGATGTCTCATCTTGGGTCCAGAGTTATGGAGTTGGCAAACCATGGACTGAGCCTCTGAAACCATGAGCTGAAATAAACTTTTCTTCCTCTATATTTTCCTTGTTAATTCTTTTGGTTATAGCAAAACAAAACAAAACAAAACACTAGCTAAAACATACACTTTCCCTTATTTCAAAGAAATAACAGCCTGGGCAAGGAATTTGGTATATAAACAGATTATTATAACACAATGTAATAGGTATTGAAATGATAAATACAATTATTATATTAAGTAATAAATTTAACTTTATATATTAAAGTAGAAATTAAAAATTTCTGAATAACCACATACTGTATATTAGAAATATCATTCCTTTTGGGGGTTATCATTATGTATATGATATATTGATATAACATAGAAAGAGAAATATGGAAACTTGAGTTGATAAAATATAAAATGATTATCAAATATTTTCCCTCACAACTATTGCTTGCTGGAGTAAAAAGATAAAAATAAAAAGGATTTGGCAGTAAAAAATTGTCTTGAATTCAGCTCTGTCACTTAGATATTAGTTGGCCTTACAAGTTTCATCACCTCTTAGAGCCTGTTTTATCATTTGTAAAATGAGGAGAACTATTATAAGCAGTAAATAAGGTCATGCATATGAGATGGCAAGTTCATAGAAGGTCTTTTATAAATATTAACTATCTTCCCTCTTTCAGTATGGAAAATTTTAATGTTTTCACCTGCCTTCAGAAATAGTATTTTTATGACAGGTTTTATTTTCCCAAAATAGTTGCAACATTTCCTGTACCACATTTCTTGCCAAGACTTGCCATTCCTATTAAGAAGTAGAGTCTGTATATCCTACTCTTAAAACTAGGCAGCCCGTTATGACTTGCCTCAATAATAGAATGTGGGAGAAGTGAGTCTATATCCTTTTCAAGTCTTAATCTTAAAAGAATACATCCTCTACTTGGCTTTCTCCTTCCTAGAATATGCATCTTTGGTCCCTGAGACAACACTGAGGGTTTTGACTTCCCTGAAGCAGTCATGATGAAACAATGAAGAAACTATATATATATAGAGAGAGAGAGAGAGAGAGAGAGAGCAAAGGAGCCCAGCTAGAGAGAGAAATTGAATCCCATTTTGTGATTTTTGGATGAAAAGTATATTCAAAACCCTAAGTCTTCTCATTGTTATTAATATTCTAAGTCAAAGCATATAATAAGATAAAACCAATTATCAGCCTTTATCTTGATCATTTGAAAATCATCTATATAATTGATTTAGATAGTAAACAATAGGCACAAGGAAAAACCTAACCAATAAAATCAACATTTTCAAAAACAGAGGAAAGAAATGTCCACAACAGAAAAGAGTTTTGAAGTTATAAGTTACAACTTATAACTTATAAGTTCTTAAGTATATTCTTTATGGCTATTTTGTCAAATTATATTTAATATCCTTTTAGAAACTTAACAGAAATATGCCCTAACATGAAATAATGTGAGATGACTTTCATGCAATCAGAGGTTAGGGAATAGAGTGAAGGTCTTTTTTATTTTCAGACCTATGTTATTATATTATTAAAAGTTTAAAATACTAAAGTGGAAGTTTTTTCTTTTTAAAATACTTTTGGTAGAGAATATACTACCCTAATTTATTCATTTCTAACATTGAGAATATTTTGCTAAATTGATTTATATATCAAAATCTGGTTTCTCCTCAAAAGAGAGTACTTTATTTTTTTTTTAATATTTATTTATTTATTTTTTAGTTTTAGGTGGACAGAATATCTTTGTTTTTATGTGGTGCTGAGGATCGAACCCAGTGCCTCACGCGTGCTAGGCAAGCACGCTACCACTGCGCCACAATCCCAGCCCCTCAAAAGAGAGTATTTTAATATCAAAATAAGTCTAGATATTTGCAATAAAACGAACAAGTACATCAACAATAAAAACAAATTGGTACTACAAATTATAAACTTAAGAGTTAGTTTTGGGTTTAAATTATTGCTTCACTCAAAACCATCTGTCTAGCCTTAGGTTCATTGCTTAACTTTTCTGAGCCTGAGTTTCCACATATATAAAAGCAGTGAAACAATATTTCCCTCAGTGGGTAGTTGCACAGTAAGTAAAATTATATATGTGAAGTTCTTAGCACAGAGCATAGTACATATTTGGTGCTCAATATGTTGTAGTTCCTCACAATTCTTCCTTATATATGCAGAGTTTTAAATTTAGGAAAATTAGGCATAATTAAGAATGACTCAGCCAGGTGTGGTGACACACACTTATAATCCTGGCAGCTCAGGAGGCTGAAACAGGAAGGTCACAAGTTCAAAGCCAGCCTCAGCAAGTTAATGAGGTCTTAAGCAACTTAGTGAGACTCTATCTCAAAATAAAAAAATAAAAAGGATTCTGGATATAGGTTAGTAATTAAACAGCCCTGGGTTCAAACCCCAGTATGACAAAAAAAAAAAAAAAACAAGGACTCACTTTTGTCAGAAGCTGTACCAGCACACCAAATGCATGGAAAGAAGTATCCTTACAGCATCATCCCTAAATATTTCACTTCAATCCCTCTCCCCAGCATGCTTATGTAGCAGAAGGTTACATGTAGCTTTTTCCTCTCCATTATTTCTTGGTTGGTTGAAGGTAATGGAGCAATTTATACCTAACCATCAGTAGCACAGTATTTATTTATTGCTCTCTTTGGTTACATAGCTTAGATCCCCATAAGAAGAGGCTGGGTAAGTGAAATGATCATATCCCAAAGCCCTATCCTGTCCTCTAGTACATGTTATTTCTGTATACCTCCCTTGTATTACCCCAAACCCGTATTTGTTCTTTTTTACTTCAGGATTTGGTAGAAGACTCAGGTTCACTTGCCAATGGGGAAGGCTTCCCTGAGCATGGAGGTCATAAATCTGTTGCAATTATCAAATCCTGAAGTAATTTAATTTTCTCCAACAGCATAAGGTAGCCCAAAAATGGAAGCAGAGAGGGCCAATTACAGAACAAATTATATATCATTGACATATCATTAGAGACTATCATGATTTTAAAGTGTCTCCCTTTGTGACAAGGTCCATTTTGTCTTTGAAAAATATTTAATTGCATACTGCACAAATGTTTATTCATTCATTAACAAGCTAAGGGTACACTTCCAAATTCATTGTCCTAGTTATAGGCATAAAATTCAATACATTCGTTTATGCTCTATTCTAGCATTTTATCTTTTAATTCTAGGAGGCCATCTAATGAAAACATTATTTTTACAATGTGAGATTTGTATGTTATTTAAAAGAAAAACAAAGCAAAACAAAACTAAGCTGTCTCTGCCTGTGGTGGCAAGTATTTTTTAAAAAATTAATCTCATATGAACTGCTAGTCTTTTGTAGTTGAATGTATTCATTACCTCAAAACACACATAAGACTATACCTTAAATTGAAGGGACACCATGTTTAGGAAAATGTTGGAAAGACACCTGTGTGAATTTTGGCCAAACTTAGGTCTCCAAGTTCAGTAAATTTTCTCACATAAATATATAAAATTCATAGCACATCATCTGCTATTTACAAAATAAATCAATTATCACTATTTTTCTTCTTTTTCAAGAATTTTTTTCATGATTCAGTTAAAATGTTACATGAAACTGTGTACCATGATTTTATCTCCTAAAACTCTTATATTCAAACTCATTTAATATTTTATTATAACTTTTCTCATGATATGGATTATCAATGTTATTTTCTTTGAATGTTCTAGCATCACAAATTGAGAACAGGACCAAAACAATATAATTTTACCACAAAAAATTATACTTTAATATTTTAAAAACTAGTTTTATTACCAAAAAAGTAATTTTTAAAAAATTTTAAAAGGTGAACAGAAAAAGAAAAAAAATATATATAGCTAAAGCTGGCATTATCAAATCCCCATGCCATTCTTACTGATATTAACTCAGGATAATTTCACAAAACATTGTCATTGACTTCTTAATAATCGAAATGTTATATACAGTTGAGAATACAGTTAAGAATACAAATTGTGCATATTTTTCTGTTTTGCATATATTTCATTATAACCTCAGATAGCAAGTTTTACTCAAGACAGCAATCTATCAAAAAAATGCATCCTGAACATTTACCAGTACTGTATGTTTTTTACCTCAACCTCCTATCTCAACAGTTTCTCACTTCTTTGTTTAACTCCTATTCTTCAATCCCACAGATATATCTAGAACTTCAATCTTTCTGTTTTCTCAGTTTTCTGGCCCTTTTGGATCTTTTCTCCTTTTGCTAACTTGACACTAATGGCTGTTCATTTGAACTATTATCTGATTAATACCTTTGATTCCCTTTAGTACAGTCTTTTAGGTGTACCAAGTCAGGAAAGTCCAAACTCCAGATCAATATGGTAACCCCCACCCTATCTGCCATTTTGTTTTCCATACTTTCAGTTACCCATCATCAATCAAGGTCTGAAATATTAAATGGAAAAGTCAAAAAATAAGCAATTCATAAGTTTTAAATTGTGCACCATTCTGAGTAGTGTGAGAAAATCCTGTACCATCTTGCTCCACATCCTACCTAGGATGTGAATAATCCCTTTGTCCAGCATATCCTCCCATCAGTCACTTAGCAGGCATATCCTTTGTCAGATCAACTGTCATGGTATCACAGTGCTTGTATTCAAGTTACCCTTCTTTTACTGAATAATAACCCCAAAGCTGAAGAGATGCTGGCAATTCAGATATGCTAAGGAGAAGCCATAAAGTGCTTCATTCAATGAAAAAAGTAAAAGTTCTTGATTTCATAAGGAAAGAAAAATATCACATGCTAAGGCTACATGCCTGTATCCTTCACCTCAATTCATCTTAACACTCAGGCATTGTTTCACCTCACATCATCACAAGATAAAGTAAGATCTTTCAAGAGCAAGAAAGACCACATTCACATAATTTTCATGACAGAATATCGCTAGTGAATAACTGCTCTGGTTTATGATCAACTATTTTCTATCTCTTATTATGCCTAATTTACTAATTAAATGTTACTTCAGGTACATATGCATAGGGGGAAAAGTATAGTCTATATAAGGGGGTCTCAGAACTGGAACTTTCCCTTCAGGATGAAGGGGACTAGTGGGCTGCAGCTGATCTCTCTGAACTCACACCCAGGGACTAAGCTCTTTGTGAAGGAAAATTACATTCACATTAAGAGGAGTTTCTGCACAGTTTCCACACTCAGTGTGGTATTGTCCTTTATCAATTTCCTTTCTCATTTCTCCCCAAAACTTTCTAAATTATCCCCATCTTTCTCTAAGACCCTCATCATTGGCACCTCTTCATTTTGACATTTTGACATTTCTTCTGTCTTAAGAAAATGTGTGTCCGCTAGCTGTGTTCTCCCTGCATGCACCCAGACCTAGAAAGCTAACCTACTGCTACAGCCATCCTCACTCTATGCCCCCACCCCTACTCTTCAGTGTTCCTTTACCATCTACACCAGAGGTTGTCAAACTATGGCCCATGGTTCAAATCTTGCATGCTATTTTTGGAAATCAAATTTATGGGAACAGCCAGGCCCGTTTCTGTATGTGTTTTCTGTGGCTGCTTTCATGCTGTAAGGGTAGAGTTGTATTGTTGCTACAGAGGCCATATGCACCTCAAAACCTAAAACACTTTACTATCTAGCCCTTTACATAAAAAATTGTGCTGCCTTATGATTGTTCTATATTGTCAACATTTTCCTCTGTTGATTTTTTTCTTCAGCCTCAAAATATTGTTGTCTCTTTTCTAGTCTAAAATGTTTATTTGAGGTGTTTTTTTTCATTTTTGATCAAACTCTCTACAGTTATATTCACTATTCCTCATTTTATTTACTATATACCACTCTAATCTGATTTTATCTAATGATGAGAAGAGACACTGACAATTTGGATATGCCAAAGAAGAGATGTAAATTACTCCCTTTAAGTGAAAAGGTGAGAGTTCAGTTTCTCTCTTACCCTCTTCATACAGGTTGTCCAGGGAGCATGCCACATTCTCTTTCTCCACTTTGCTTTTTATTCATACTATGCACCCTGTAATCTCACTTTTACCCAAACTACATTGTATAAATTGCTCCTACTAAAATTAATGATGATCTACCATTAAACTTGAAAAATTCTAACCACTATATGACCTTATTTTTAGATGCCCTTTCCTTCAAACATGCTTTAATTTGATGTTTGTAACAAAGAATGAACAAGTAGATCATTTCTAGAGGCTTCCAACTCTTTTAAGCTGGTTAAAAGAGTTGCACTTAACTATTACATACTGTTGTCTCTGAGATAAAAGATTAATAATATTATCCTAATATGAGATAACCAAATTATCACAGTATTGTTGTAAATGGGAGAACACTACCTATTATAGACACTAGTCAATATACAACATCTGCCTTCACTGTATAGAATGCAAACAAATAATTGCCGTTGCAGAATACATCCACCCCAACTAAAATTCCTTTTCCTTTTTCTAGAGTTACCACCATTTTTTTACTAGTACAAAAAATTAAAAATAAAAAAAAACTGATCCAAAGTATGTCCAGAACATCTTGAAATCTGAGGCCTTCTTTAGCTATCTCTTAGAATGAGTAATTTTATATATATATATATATATATATATGGAATAAAGAGCCTTCATTTCTCTAAAAATTTGATATCCTAAAAATTGATGATATAAGTATCTGGCAAAGATGTGAAATAACTTTCCAGAAATCCAGATGATTAATCAAATTTTAACTTCTCATAATGATGGTTGGCACATGCTATGAAGATAGAAATTAAATCTCTAAACCAATAACACATGTTCACTTATTTAATAAGTTGTTTCCATATTTCCAAAGTTCACTGCACTAATGAAATAAAGTACAACACAATTGGAAGAATATGATCTGCTTTTTTTTAGGGTAGGAAGGCAGCAAGTCAGTAGGATTTCTCATTTATTTACTAAAACGGCCATGAAAACTATCAAGGACACACAAATATACAAAATCACTGATGACACCAATAAGTAATTCACATTTAGGTTCAGAAAGAGAAAACATCCTCTTTAGTTTTATTGTTTTAAGGATAGATTAACTGTCTCTAGCCAGCATATATTTTGATTTTTGAAATAGTAGAAAGACACATATAACAACTTCCATCCTGTATCATGCCTTTTTAAGTTCTGTGGGATCTTTGTCTCAGGGGAAAACAGCAATAGAAGCCAAGGGTCTCTCATGGGAAGTCTTTCAAATAAGACCAGAATTCTATCATTCTTGTATCTTGTATCACATACTTCCTTGCTCCACAAAATCACAATTTTATTAGGATATTTTAACATTCATATGCATGAGCTGATGGTCCATGTAAGTACAACTAAGATATAAAAACTTCGATAATACAATTGAGTGGATTTAATAAGTATGTAAATAAAAATTTTCATTCCACAGAAAATATGTCCTATTTTAATCTATCCATGATAAAACATCAGCATATTTTAAAATACATAATTTATGAAGGCAAACTCCCTGGCCACCATAATTTAAAATTTTAAAACTAAAGATCAAAACTAACATTTAGAATAAAAACAAGCATATACTAAATTTTTGAGGTATTTTTTAAAATATTACATTAAAAGGAAATAAAATTAAACATTTAGAAACTCATAAAATGGCTGTATAATATATGACATTTATGGGATATTTCCAAACATTCAAATTAATAGACTTATAGGACTATGATTTTTTTTAAAGATAAACTTTCATATCAAAATGTTGAAAAAATCATTTGGAATAAAAATAAAGCAGAAGGTAGCAAACAATAAGAGTAAAGTCAAGAAATAACTGAAGTATGAAAACAGAAATCTAAAACACTTGGTTCTTGGACTAGAAAATAAAATTGACAAATTCACAGATGTAATGAAGGCAAAAATAGAGAATATACACTTTGGAACTAAGAAAAAATGTAATAAAAAATATAAAGAAAATCCTTAAATCAATAAAGGAATCATGTTTATGCTGCTATAAATTACCTATAGATATCAACTAGCCACAATAAACTCAAAGTAGCCACAATAAACCAAAGTGTTTTAAAAATAAGCTATATTGCATACCACTGGTATGATCTTACACAAGTGACCTAACTGCTATAAGCCACATTTTTCTTTCTCAATAAGATGAGAATTTAGAATGCCTGTGGTAGTGTTTGGAGAAGTACTGCTTATGTCATTGTCATCGGTCAACTCCTCCCTCTCATCATTAATATTCACTGCCTATGATGAATACTTGATAAGTGCCTAAAGAAGGTAAAATTTATAAGATGTTTTTCCAATCAATACTTTAATCCATCCATAAGAACCAGGTCCATTTACTTTATTATTTATTTCTTCCCTGAACAGCAAGTACTAACAACATTCATTATATCTCAAAATTAAAAACTTTGATGACTTACCCTCCAGGAGAATTTTTTTCCCCAACCTATAAAAATTGCAAGTATTGATTGTACTTAATAATGAATGTGGTATTTTTAGAGTTATATAATTGTCATTAAATAAATACATAGCATTTAAATTTAGTGAAAAACAAGAGACTGAGCTGTCAAAGTTAATGCTAAAAAAAGTCAGGAACATTTTTTTTCCTCACATTTATGAGTAAATCCGAAGCCCTAGTGTAAGCCTGGAGGATTCTGGAAAAAAAAAGAACGCTATATTGCTATATTTGTATTAATCTTTAAAAATCTTAGAAAGAAAAACAACAAAATATAATTGGAGCTCCTCTATTTATACATGTCCTAATCCTGTCCATAAGATTTTAATGTAGATTACTATGGTCAGTTAAATTCAATAGAAAATTCAAATGAAAAGTTAAATTCCCAATCCCTTCTGGATAAATACCAAGGAGTGTGATAGGTTGGTCATATGGTGGTTCAATTTCTAGTCTTTTGAGGAATTTCCATGGTTGTTTCCAAAATGGTTGGACAAATTTTCAGTCCCAACAGCAATGTATGAGTGTACCTTTCTTCCCACATCCTTACCAACATTTCTTTGTATTCTTGATGATGGCCATTCTAACTAGACCAAGATAAAATCTAAATATAGTTTTTGATTTGCATTTCCATGATTACTTAGGACATTGAACTTTTTTCATATATTTGTTGACCATTTGTATTTCTTATTTTGAGAAATGTCTGTTTAGTTCTCAGCATACTATAGTGTTACAGGCACATCAATGTTTATAACAGCACAATTCACAATAGCCAAGTTATGGAACCAGCCCAGGTGCCTGTCAATAGATAACTGGATAAAGAAAATGTGTGTTAGATACACAATGCAGTTTTACTCACTCATAAAGAATGAAATTATGAAATCTGCTGGTGAATAGATGGAATTGCAGAACATCATGCTAAGTGAAATAAATCAGACTCAGCAAGTCAAGGGTCAAATGTTTTCTTTCATATGAGGAAGCTAGAGAAAAATAAGGAAAGAAAAGGGAAATCCCATGAAAATTAAGAGAGCAGTGGAATAATATAAGAATACTGAGGGGGAGGGAATAGGGATGGGAAAAAGGAAGTAATGTGAAATGAAACAGACCCAATTGTGAATTTCAACTTCATGGATATTTATATATTACCAATTTAAAATTAAATAAATAAATAGATAAACAAATAAATCAATAATGAATAAATAAATAAAAGTAAGATCAGTAAAGAAGAGGAAGACAACTGGGGTGAAAGAAGAAACGAAAGAGGTACTAGGGACTGAAATGAAGCCAATTATGTTCAATGTATTTATGATTATGTCAAAATGAACCCCGGTAGTATGCATAATTCTAATGTACCAATAAAAACATTTTTAAAATCAAATAAATTTCCAACACCTGACACTTTCTTATTTAAGAAGTAGATTAAAAATTATCATCAGTTCCAAGTTTGTGTCTGAGTTCATCCAGGAAAAAACAAATCATCTTGGTATGTAATTGCAAAATGCCAGAAACAAAACAAAACGTAAAAAGTTTAATATGATATGTAACCTACACATTATAGTTCTATACCTCCTCTATATTTTTGATAGAGATATACTAATAATATTACTAATTCACTGATCAGCAACATTTGTTGCTAGATGCTGTATCTATATTATTACACATCCTTACTAAGCGTTTGCATATTAAGAACTGTCAAACCCATTTAAGAAACACAGAATTGAAGTTTATGGAGTATAGGTTGGAAAACTAATGAACCCAAGATTAAGGTAAATTTGTTAATCCCGTTTGGCTGAAGCACTCTTCATTAATTGAAACATCTGAGGATTTGTCAGGTCTTGAAGTAAAAAAAAGAAAAGAAAAAGAAGAAAACACACACATACTGCACACTGGTCTAAACTCCTGGTTCTGGCCATGTCTGTTTCTTCATCTGAAAGTCATCTGTAATTAAACTGGCTCCATTAATTTCAGTAGGTTCATGGGAAGATCAAATGCAATATATAAGAAAGTTATTGAAAATTAGGCAAGCAAAGCTAAGCCATTTATAAAGTGAGACACAGATTACCATAATGAAGTTCTTCCTCAACTTTAGAATTCAGGCCAACCAACCAAAGAACCAGGAGCAAGCTACAGGATTGGGAAAAAGATCTGAAGGACATTTTATACATTTGAATATTTTGAACATTACAGCCTTTGCTAAACAACCTCAAGGTAAATGGCACTGAAACTGTGTTTTTGTATCTGATTAGTGCTACAGCAACAATTAAAAGACAGGCAAAGTAGAAGACTGTGTGATTTTTTTTCTCAGGATTCAATCAGCAAAGACAAGAAATTTGCATAATGCAGGCCCCCAAAGCAATGTTTTTCTTCCACAACACATTCCTGAAGCCCAAAGAAAATGAATAATTGCCTTGATTCTTCATTGCATTTTGTCTATACAGCTACCATCTGCCTTTAAACATGCAGAAAGAATAGTGCCACTTGTAACAGAATAAAAATCATTTGAGAGCTTTATAAGGACCCTTTGTCTCTATTTGTATTCTTATCTTCTCCATATATTGGCTGAAGTTCCTTGAACTTACTTTCCTTGGAATTCCTCATTTCGTAAAACATTTCCTTTAAGTTTTGTTTTAGGCTTTTCAAACATACTTGCACAAATTTAAGTCAATCAAAATGTCTGCAGGGAGACTAGATCATCTCTTCCATGGTCAAGTGCCCTCTGTGAAAATGAATTATACATTAGAAACTAGAAAATTTAGTAGAATAAAAATATTCACTTAAAATATTACCAAAGCATATGTATGCAATAGTTATTCTGTTTTTGACATATTAGGTTCATGTTTAGTTCTAAATAAATGGCTATTGAGAAGCATTTTACAGTTAAATGCATTATGTAATTACAGACAGATATTCTAGTATGCATGGAAAAACAATACATGAACTCACCATACCATGACAGTGCATATCTTGCATATTAGCACACATAGAATATGGGAAAATGTATTTAACACAGAAGATAATAAACAGTTTTTTTCCTATTGATGCTTCAATTCTGAATATATAGTACTGTTGACATCTAGCCTCAGGCCCTGACCAGAACAGTTATCATAAAGAAGTGCTGCTGGAGTTTGGCTTTATCAGTGAAATTTTATACAGAAAAGCCAAGAGCAGCTTCATATATTAATAGATGCTAATGGTTGTAATTGAAACGAAACCACTCTTACACAAAATAATAGCAATTTAGGAAATTTAATTCTTCTAAATGGAAAAAAAAAGACACTAAAGATGTAGAGATATATAATGCTCTTATATAGGATCACTTAGTATAATTAAAATGGCCATCATTCCCATCATATGAGGTTAATGCAATTTTAATTAGAATTGCAAAGATGTTGAACAAACTCATTTCTAAAATTCATAAGAAGAATAACTATATGGCAATTGCAAATGAATTCTGTTAAAATATACTAAAAAGTGTTTTTTTCCCATTTATATATTAAATTTTATTGACAAGCTATCTTAATTAAAGTAGTGTGAGATAGGAGTACATCAGTGGAAAAAAATTTAGAAAGAGATCCAAATGTACATCAGAACTCAGTATATGACATATGCGATATTATACATTAGAGTGGAAGAGATTAATTAATCAGTAAATGTTTTATAAACAAATGATTTTCTTTTTGTTATTAGGTTAGAGCTACACTTCCCACCATCTTACAAAGTAAATTTCAGATATGTTAGTGGTGTAAATGTAAACAATGAGAATTAAATTTTTGAAATAAATATTTGAAAATATTTTTATAATTTTGGTGGTTTAGACCTTCTTAAACATAAATTAAAAACCAGAAATCAAAAAGAAGAACTGGGCAGGGTGGCACACTCCTGTAATCCCAATGGCTTGGGAGGCTGAGGCAGGAGGATTGTGAGTTCAAAGCCAGCCTCAGCACCTTAGAGAGGCACTAAGCAACTGGGTGAAGCCCTCTCTTTAAATAAAATATAAAAAAGTGCTGGGATGTGGCTTAGTGGTTAAGTGCCCCTGAGTTCAATCTCTAATACCAAATTAAAATAAAATTAAATTAAATTTCCATACTTGATTATAAAAATGTTTTTTTCTGAAGTATAAACAAAAGGCAATAAAAGTAAGCCAAGATATCGATAAACTAGAAAAAAATATTTATCAAACTTAGAGTAGCCAAAATGACTATAATATGAAATGTGCAAATTAATAAAAGGACATGTTAGAAAAGAACAATTTAGAAAAACAGAAAAAGAATATAAACAGAATATTTACAGTAAAGAAATTACAAAGCTCAACCTCAATTATAAGCAAGGTATGTGAACTAAAATACCATTTTCACAACTAATAAAATTCTAAAAAATTATTAAAAATATTCAATTTTCTGGGAAAGATATAGAAAATTCCATAGAGTTTTAGTAGAAATGCATATGGTTAAAGCCTTATGGAAAGGACAAACTGATAGCATATTTGAAAATCTAAAAGAACCATCCTTGATCTTGCAATTTTACTTTCATAACCCCCTGCCTTACTGAACTATTTGCCTATAAGCACAGAAATGCAAGCCTAAGGATGTTCAATACAATATTGTTTCTAATAACAAAACATCCACAATATCAGTGCTCATTAACTGAAATGGTTGAGAAATTTAGTTTGCCTAAAATAATAGGTAGCTTCTACTATAAGAAGCATAATTATTGACTTAGAAGCTTATGATATGTTACAAATGAGTAAAAAGTTGCAAAATAGCATATTTAATGTGAACTTACATTAGGTTTTGGTAAAGAATTAGGATATAAAACAGCATCAAATATGAATATGGATATGCATACATATTAGACAGAAACTGGTAGTAGGTTAAAACTACCAGTGTTAGAGTATTGGATTATTTGACATTTTTATTTTACCTTACATCTAGAAGCAGTGGACCGTAATCTAATTAGAAGGTATTAATAGTTTATTTTTCAAGCCTATCAAGAGCAACAAATATATTACAAATACATTAGCATTTGCTAAAAAGGCTTTAAAATTCAGTGTGAATGAAAAGGTACTATATGAAAGTATAAAGCAATTAGTTACAATCAATGCTAATTTGTTACAAAAACAAACATTTACTACAATAAAAAAGCTGGGGATAGCTGGAATTTACCAAGTTACCACTCACTTTTTGAGAAGTTAAAGAAAATTAGGGGTTAACTCTATATTAAAGTAACACTGCAAGCCAGGGCTCAAGCCAGATTCTTGTAATGTCTATCAAAGTGAAGTAACAGATAATTCAAAAATATGTGACTCAGTGCCCCCTCCGTGTTGCTGAAAACAGTCTGCAGGGCTTACTACTTGTCCACTCTTGCAGTTAGGAAGTACAAACATGGAGAGGAGTATGATGGTTATCTATTAAAATGGATAGAGAAATTCCTACACAACAATAATTATCTAAATATTTAATTCAAGAGACTGAATGCTAGAAAATATCAGAAAAGAGAGTTATCAACATTTATTAGGCTTCTTTAGTGTGTGAGGTACAGTGCTGGTGGTATACATCTATCTTTTCATTTGATAGTTTTTAACAAAGCACTCATTGGTGGCTCACGAAGAATAAAGGGGATTGGCTTTGTTTTATGGATTTTGTTGCTGTTTTTATTTTGCTTAAGTTCACTAAGTAAGTAAATGGACTATGTTGGACTCAAATTTTTTTATTTTATATTTTTGCTGATTATTGACTCATCAGCTTATTAACTCACTAATCTCTCAGTGCATTACTTTGATTTTCCTGGAACTTCTATTTTTCTATAATGTCACCTATCATCAATGCTAAATTTCTTGCTATTTTATTAAAAAGTTGCTATAGTTCAGATCTGGAATGCCTACTAAAGGACCTTGTGTTAGAAATTTGTTCCCCAGAGTGGCACTATTGGGAAATGGTGAAAAATTTAAAGGTGCCGCCTAGTGGGAAGCCTCCCAGTCATTGAGGGTGTGTTCTTGAAAGGGATAGTGGGATCCCACCCCTTCCCTTTCTTCTCTGGCTTCTAGCGATAGGGTAAGCAGCTTCCTCTCTCCTGTGCTGTCATCATGATGCTTTGACACAGGCCCTAAAGCAATGGGGCCAATCAACCATGAACTGAGAGCCAAAATAAACCTCCTCTTTTAAGTTGATTATCTCAGGTATGTGTTATGCAATAGAAAAAAATGGCTAACACAAAATCTCTACTGCTCATTCCATTATTAGATGTTACTACATTAATTAGAATCTTCAAAAAAGAGCTGATAATAGATGTAGTGGTCAGCTTGTTAAGCTATCTGATTTTGTTATTAATGCTCTAAAAATTTTACTGCTAATTATTTTGTTTACTGTTGCATTTGAATAGTCTTTATCACACTGAGAAAGCCTCCTTTAATTCTATTTTACATTAAAATTTTAAGAAATAAGAAATACTCTACTGTCACCAAAAGCTTTCTCTTTGGAATCCCCATATAATCATGAAATTTATATCATTTAATTTCTTTTTAAAAGGAATTAGGCAGAAAAATTCTGTAATGCTAAAATGTCTTTAAATTTATAGAAAATACTGGCATTTCTTGGTTGACAGCTTTTTGGATATAATGCTTATTTCTATGTAAGTTTTTATGTAAATGAATGTCTCTATCACTTTTGTTTTTCCTTTTACTTCTTTTTTATCCCTATCTTACCAGGCTTCCAAATTGGGATTTATAACACCTTTGGAAAAAAAGTTAGAAAACTTATTTCACTATCCTCTTGGGGTAGTTAAATAACTGAGGAATTATCTCTTCCTTAAAAGTAAGATAAGAATAACTTATAAAACCATCTGTGACTGGCAACATTTGGAAATGAAGTTATACTCTTTGAAATAACCAATATATCAAAGGAAAGAAGAAAAATAAAATTATAATTTCTCCAGAGATAAATACAAAGTATAAAATTTCCCATCAAAACAACATATGGATAAAATTTTAGCAATCTTTTCAGTTGTTTTACATATTTATTAGTCCATGAAGTTTATATAAACTTTAGAAATTTTAGTAGTTAATATTTTGTTATAAAATCATAAAATTCAAATGTACGACATTCAAATGCATGACCATATAGTGG